>QEYB01001683.1:0-18425 GCA_017562135.1 Dipylidium caninum | reverse complement strand
AAGAGAGAGATGTTTATTGCTCGGGAATTCTCTCGTCTGTATTTAATGGATATGGTCACCAAATTCAGCTAGGGACGCTGTCTCAGATGAGATTAGTGTGGAGAAGGGAAACATTCTGCCTTTTGTGATTTTTACTTCCTCGACAAGTATCTACACTCGAACGCAATGGGAGAGTGTTGGGCAATTTGCCTTCTTTTGCACGCGGAAAGCGTGGTCTTTGGGAGAGCACGAGCCTCAAGACTCGTAGGTGTGAAGGAATGTAATTAAGCACAGGTGTAACTCTTCGGTGCACCCACTGCACCAACTTGTGCAGGCTGTACGAAGAGCACCAGGTTCGGGTTGCGCCCACCCTTCGCTAGTGTGTAATCCCCCAAACAGTCGCTTGGTCTGCGAACTCAGTAATATCTTTGGGTATTTTCAATTAATTTAGCGAGAGAATTAATTCTAATAGGTGATTGCATTAGAAATTATGGCACTATTAGCATATTCTGCTTTCAGTTCCATGGGTGTTGCTGTTGCGTGCGCTCTTCGTGATAGATATCGAAAGAGCAGTGTTGAGGTGCAATTTGTAAACTGTGAAGGTTACATTCTCGCTCCCCGTCTTTTTGGCATTTTTATCAGTTGGTCATTGTCCCCTTTCCCTCTTCCTCCAGGGCGCATGACGTGTTGTGTGCTTCTAATAAAATGAAATGCAAAACACTTTAAACTAGCGGAATTTAGGCAAATGGAGAAGAACGCCTCGTCTTTTTATTATAGATGTCTTTTCACACTTCGCGAGCAAAAAAAAGTGGCAATGGCCACTTTTCACATACCGGGTAACCGCCCCTTTGCAATATGCCAAATAAACTGGGAGACAAGTACGCTTTTTGTCGATTTCAATCGGTGTGGGCTCTGAAGCTTTTTTTTTTTCGAAAATACCAACTCGCATGTAGGCGCAGCCAAGCACCACTCGGTCACATAACGTCTCTCTCGTCCTTCTCTCCTCGCGCCGAATGATTAACCACCCCGACAGGGGTGATGTCGTGGCAGAGGCTGAATTTCGGTGACCTGACACCAAACCTCTGTCGAGTTCGTCTTTGTCCACCAGCTTTCTGAGCTCGTCCCGCAAATATATTGCTCGAACGCGTCTCTCGAGGCGCATGTATGTGTATGTTGGTGTGTTTGTGGTGCTCCAGTGAGTTGTCAGGCCCATGTGGAGATGCGAACGACTTAAACAAACAGGCTAACAAAACTCGAAGTAGTCTCCGTTCGCTCCCACCTCGCAGATGTGTCTTCGGTGCCTGATCTTGAATGACCACCTTTTCCGCTCGATGACTAGATAATTAAAAATTTTACCTCCGTTTGACAGAGCTAGTCTGCTGGGGAATCGGCGGCCTTCTTCTTACTTTATTTACATTTCACCGCATAACATATTCACACTGACTTCACGCCGGCGACTACGCTTGTCATTTTTTGTTCGGTCGACGAATTGGAGGAAAGCGCACATCTGGCAATTTTAGAGCCACAAATTCGTGTTTCACCAGCCGCATCAGTGAGAAAAGGCAACCAAAACATTGGTAAAAAGGATGTGGTCTACCTGTGAACCCATTTCGAAAGGCACGCCAACTTGCGCTCAATTTTTGATGTGACATGCGCGTAAAACTGTCTGATTCCCGCGCCCCTACTCGTACTATCCAAAAGCAGTCATCTGGTTTATTTTTCGTAGGTAGCATAAAAAATGGTTACATTGGCCAGAGAGGCCGATTCCTTTATAAAGCTTTCCCCTTGACACTCAAACTCTCATCTGTAATATACCCAACATTAGACAAAATCCGGTCCGACTTTTTGCCCGCCCCAGTCCAGTGACTCTATGAAATGCCCGACGTGGAGCGTCTTCTAGGCGTCTTTGTCGAGTCGCAAGTGGACCCGTGGATTTACCATGGAGACAGCGTGGAGTTCCTCTTCCACTCGAACGCGGTTTGCCGTCTTTGCGATGACCTCGTAGGGGAGAATGGGGCCGCGTTTAAAAATTGGGTCGTCCGAGCGTACTTTAGGGCATTCGGCGGGGTCACGCCTCAGCCTCGCTTTGTGAATCCTTGTGGACTTCGAGGTAATGCGCGACACTGCCTTGTCCGCCTCCTTATAACATTTTCAATTAAGTTTCGGTGGTTATTTTGAAACAACCCCGTCCTGTAGATTAAATGATATATAAATTTACTTTCTTGGGCGCCAAATTGGAAATTGGCAAAGCCCCTAAGAGCGTCAACATCTCTCTGGCAAATTCATGGGGATCCGAGGGCCGGCGATCGTATTAAGATCGCTTCAGTTGGAGAACGCCTCTGTCATTCGGCGAATGTACATTTTTACACCTTTGCCTGTCCGAAGTCACTGACCTCGGGGCATTGCGTAAGCAGGCTGAGTTCTTCTTCTAAGATAACAAACTCACTCGTGCAGGTGAGGGTAACTTAGAAACAAAAAGTAGCCACGCGACTAAGTCATCTTTCAAGGGTCGACGAGCGTGGAAGAGAGGTGTACGTTTGCATCTGACTCACCTTATTCGCGTGCGCAGTTATAAAATTTCACTATTTATTTCTTCTCAAAATTTACCACGGTCGATTTGTGACTGGCGAAGGCTGCACATATGAACCAAAACGCGGAAATCCTCGAATCATTCGGAAGGTGCGATCAAGAACCATAAGTGTATGACTTCCAGGTGGACGCCCACCGCCAGACTGCAGAACAACGACGTAACAGAATGGAATCGTTCTGTTCCCCCGACCCAGTCATTAAGGCGGTCTCTCTAACTTTCTCTGCCTCTCTCAGGGGAGGAACGCACGCCGCTCAGCAGTAACAAGGGGGAATTATAATTTGATGCCCAAATATGTGCTGGAAATCGCGAAAGCATTTAGCTATATTGTGGGACTGCTGAACGAGTCTTTGGTTGGACTTACGATTCAGAATGCTGCAGGGGAAGAGGCGAGACGATGCCCAATTCCCCTCACTCTGCCCGGGTGATTGTTGAAAGCGAGGAGGTTAAGACGAAGAAATAGACATTAATCGCGTGAACTAGGTTTCAGCTCGCATTACATCTAATGCGCGAAGTCCAATTTCCGCAATTTAACTTGTTGAATGCTTCTTGCCGCACTTACTGGTGCTGAATGAGAGCCTTAACGAGGTGGCGATGCGCCATGAACTTTAAAAGTGCAGCTGAATTTTCAAACATGCTGGGCGCCTACTTGGCGAAGGCATAACGAAGTTTGCAGTTTTTGGAGCGCTTCAGCGAGGAAGACACGCTGCGACAACATCGAACACTTTCCCTTCCAGCCCTCGCTCTTTTTGGCTTCTCTTCCACTGTCAATTCAGTCCAACTGTTTGCTCACCACATCTCCATTTAGACCAAACGCGGATGCCTATGTGCCTCGGCCCCTCGGCCCAGCGCTGATGAGAAAAACGGCCTGCTGAGTCTTCTTGATAGTGTGGCACGAAGTTTCACTCAGTGTAGGCTGTTGAAATACTTTGCGTATTTTTCATACGATCAAGACAGACAGGGACTTTCCTCCTGTGGGGAGAGTAAGTTACTAGCACCTGAGTCTCTAGCTGTTCGGTGATTCCGAAATTCGGCAAGAATCGAAATTGGTGGCCTTTGTAGCAGCGTATCGGAGTTAGCCAAGCGGGCTGTGGCGATGAAACACTCCCGGAATTCCTTACGGAGTTGAACTCCTATTTTCGTGTGGGATCGAAAGAGTAGTAATTTAAAAAATTGCGATTATTGTGGAATCAACTTTAGGGCTTTTAACGGAGCATTTTTAGGGGGTGTTGCTGCCCGCAAAACTATATTTGGGCAAATGGAACAGTTTGAGGAGAAAATGAAAACCGCGTCGGGATATCAGCAGGCAGCGTTGACCACTTGAGTGGCCCCTTCCAAAGCGAGATGTCTCAAAGGAGACGGACACTTCGCGGCCGTAACTTCTTCATCGTTCCACGGCCGCGCATTGCATCAACTGCATTGATCGTCTGTGCTTTCGTCGGCCTTGACCTTTTGCCACGGTGAAACAAGAGCAGAAGGCAGTTGGGGCCCGTTGTTGTGCCTTGTTTACGCACGAGAAAAAGGCGGAATAGCCGCTGCCTCTCTTGGAAGTCGAATTAACTCATGAGAAAAGAGAACGTGTTCAGAGGAGTTGTTTCGCTCTAAAGTTAGGACATAATAAGGCGCCAACAAAAGGAGTGCATTGATCACTTTTTTTGGCTTTTTGAAAGAATTTTGGTGACTTTTCGAATCGTGTCTGCTACTCAATTTCTTTACGTTGTACAGTCGTGACAACGGCAAAATCACCGGAACCGTATAGCTCCCCATCCGCAAGAGTTAATATCCATCTGACAGTCGAGTCACGATTCACGAAGCCCTCCTGAAGGCGTCGTCACTTACCTCCAACAGCCATAGGCGAGAGGATCGCAGACCACCATATTCCACCTCCGCATTTTTGCCTTCAGCTGGCTTCGCAACACCTGACTCCAGCTATCTGGGAGGCGGCATTCTGCTACTACCTGGCGCAGTACCTCTCCCCGGGCTGGATGAAGAGCACCAATAGCTTACATTCTGGTCCTCGAGTTGTTGAGCGTCGACGCAACAGCAACAGCAGCACAGCTGACTCCTCCTCTGAAGTCTTCAACTCACCCATCCAACGACCGCGCCAACTCCATCCCACCTCTTCGCTCCTCTCCGAGGGTTTCAAGACCCAACAAATGAATCTTGAACAGCTCCCAATTCTTTCGGCATTGCGTGACAAAGTCGCTAAGGAAGCGAACAATGTCATGAATCAGGCGGTTCACCAGTCAGTTAAAGTAAGTTTTCCTACCCTCCGAGTGGGGCAAAATTGTTCACATGAAAGCTTTGTAACTGTCAGTTAAAACGTAATTCGAGTGTGCATTCTTTCATAATGTCTTTGAGGATGATCAGCGAAGAATGTTGGCATGTCATCACCGTGAAAGCCAGATGGGGGCCTGGCAGAGTCCCGTCCAGCAACTTTTAATTAGTGCCGCCCTAGAAATCCCCTTTTTAATTCGAATTGCCTCACCTCTGTGACTTCGGTGCGCGTGCCCGAGGGCCCTGAAGCCAAACTCGTTTCATTGGAGTCCATTTGAGAGGTGGCTTCTATGGCCTCTGTCCACCTTTGAGAATGTTTAACTAAAATCGAGGTGGGGACCAACTCTGCCTGCATCTTGACCGCGATTTATTGCGGTGGATTTTATGTCGTATGAGCACCTCCGTAGGCAACCACATAAACAAACCTCTTACTGGTTGGAAGGTTATTTCAGAAACTCCGGTCACTTTATTCACCGTCTCCTTTGTAATCAGCCTGTGAAAGTTCAGTAGACTGCCCATTCATCGAAAGAAGTGTTGAAATTTTGTTGGAGAGACTTGATGGCAGGTAGTCGAGGTGTTGTTGAACCGGACATCCTCCATCGTCCACCCCATCGTGAGAAGTTAAGATTCCCTGGCAAAAGAAAGTAGTGCAGGCATTATGCTTTTCGTGAAATTTCTTCTTATTGTGATTCCGCCTGGTGTAACACGAGGTATGTGTTAAATTAAATATGATACTGCGGATATGGGAACGCACACAAGGTTTTCTGCTTTCCAAATTGTCTGCTAAACAAACTCAACGCTCTAATCGGAAGAATATTGCCGCGGGAAAGAATATTTCTGTCTCCCCAGTGAACTAAATACATTAGGAGAGGCTATTAAAACTCCTAATTTGTTGAATGTTCCTCCCAATTTAGAGATAAAAGCTACCGAATCTATGTCTTGCATTTCATGTAACAGACGAAAGTGTGCGGATCTCGGCGCCTCCAATTCTTCCAATTATTAAATCGTTTGATCGGACGATTCGAACATCTTGTTAAATATGAGGACATCAGAGGTTATTCATTGCTTCCATGTGTTTTGATAAAGAGTAGATTTACGACTAAAAGCCCCACGAAGGGGTGCTCTTTCACACCCAACCGCTTTCACTCGAATTTCGGGGCATAAAATGCGCCAGGCTCCTTCGCGGTCGCCCCTCCATTGCAGCACTCCCCGGGGCCATGGCAACGGCGTCGGTGTTTGTATTCCACGGGGAGTGGGGAGGGGTCTGAGGTGGGGTGTGTTTGGTGAGTCATCAGCATCCGACACCGGCGTCGTGGACCGCCAACTGGAGGTGGTGTCTCGCCTTTCGAAGGCCGCACGACGCACGACAACCTCGCGGGGGCGCCGAGGTCAGGAGCACGCCGCCGGAGTGACAGGCGACGCAGGCGCGGCTTACCGCTCGCCTGGCGTGACTCCACTCCGCTCCCGCGTTTGCCAGCAGAGCTTTTCTCTACCCGCCCAATTAATTACTTGGTGAAGTCGTAGGCAATGCCATGGAATTTGTTTGACAGTCCACTGCCAATTATATACATTTCACGGAGGTTATCATTATTTAACGCTTGAAGATGACTTATGACCGAGTAAAGTAAATGTGAAAAGGGTAGAGGCGGATTTTCCCGCTTCCTCCTCGTCTTCCACAAACCTCACTCCATCACTGCGGCGGTGAGTTATTTCGTTGCCAGACGTCGATCTTTTCACATCCTACAGGTGTACTGAAAACACGTCTAGCTGGGGTGTAACAACTTCAAAGAGGTCGATCCACTCCAACCGCCTCCACATTCGATTCTTAAAGTCAACAAGGTTTTAAATAGACTTTTACTTCTCGACGCTGCCACAGAGTTGGCCTCGCGGCTGTGTTCGTCTCCGGGAGTTTGTGGCTTCTTCAAACGCATTAACACCAGCAAGGAGGTCTGAATTTTTTTCATTTACCCATTCCGTCACTGAATTTATGATCTCAGCCCCACCGGAGGGCAGTAACAAATTCACACGGCGCAAAACCAATGCAATTTTTATGGTCTTTTGAAGAGTCGTTCTTACACGCCGGAGAGTGGCTTCTGTGAGGGCCAAGACTCGTACGAAGTCTTTCCTTATGCGAGATCTGAGCACCATCCAGGTGGATAACTTCTTACACTTGAATAAATGTGAGATTTGTCGGTGAGAAAACAGTCTTTTCAATTTTTTCCCCACAGAAACGAAATATCATTGACCTACAAATGTGTGTGTGTGTGTGTGTGTGCTTATGTATGTGGTTCCAACCAGTGCCCATCATGGCCCATCCTTTCGCATAATTTGAATAATGAAGACTGGAGTAGATTCGCGCCAAAGTGAATAGAGCATCGGTGCTGGTTTGTTGCCATCCGACGCCCGAGGATCTTGTGACTAGGGGAGAACATCGCGGCTGCGGGGCAGCTAGGCGAATCTGCCTCGTCACGACGCGACCCGATGACACTCAGAAGCCATCGGTTTGCAGGCAGCGCATGGAGCACGAGAGCACGTCATCAATTGCTGCTCGAGAGTGAGAGTGGTTGTCTCCTGGTTTGCAGTTTCATTTAACGCCTCAGAAAACTCCGGGTGTGCCGAATGCTTCCTGTGCCACTTAATCTAACCAAGTGAGTTGGTTGTTTCAGTGGTGTCATGTGTGTTGTGATCTTAAAGTGGTAAGAAAGAAGTTTTGGCGCCTAAGAGAGTACTATGGAAGCCCTGCATTCAATCAAAGTATCCTACAGCGCTTGGGCAAGTCCCAAAATTTCGGGACGTTTATACTGGATCGGCTTCTTGCAGTGCACCGTTGTCGAAATAAGACTTGTCTCTTACTTATGCGTCGAAACGAGGCGCCAAATTAATGCCAACAGGAAAGTCAGCCATGGCTCTGAAGGAGGGAGGCGCCACTGGCGACATCGAAACTAGCAGACCGCTTTTGAAGACACTTTATGAGATGTCCGTCTACTTTAACCGCGTCTTATTGTTCCCCTGCCTCATTATGCCTCACATTTTCCTTTGCTCATGAGTCCCACAGATTGGGATTTCGATGGGAGGCCTCTTTTAATCGCCCTGCTCTGTTCAGCACCTAAACTGCTGCCGTTGCCCAACGTGACTGACGGTGTTTAAAATGAATCGACTCGACATGGGCCATTGACACCAGGTGGGGCAAACGCTGCCACTTGCTAGAAGGTGAAGAGTCTCCTGGGCCGTGGTGTCCGTCTGACAAGATGTCTTTTCCGGTTCCATATGGGGAAGTGATGCTTGCCCGGTCTTTGTGTCCGTCTAAGGAGATTTGCCGGGGGGGGGAAGGACTCTACCTCTGCCAAGTGGTATTTCCAGGCGGTCTTTCTCCTGAGAGTGGCATAGACGATTGCATCACTGTGGTGTGATGTGGGTTTAGGAATGGGGTTGAGTATCTGGCACTCGGGAGTGGCCTTAAGTGAATTTGCAGTGAGGTCACACTTTAACTGTAGGGCTTATTCCATTTCACAGGCCAGGTCAAGAGAGGTGACGGAGCTCTGCCGCCTTTTCGGCAGTTCTTCAACCAGCGAAACCGTGCGACAGATTCACGAAGCCCAAGACTCTCTCTTCAGCAAATTGGATCAGGTGGGGGCTGCAATCACGCAGGCTCTGACCACAGGTAACCCTAGCATTGGGTCGCCGTCAAGTGGAATGGCGGCCATTCGACTGACGCAGGCCCAACCGTACCACGGCAACGGAAAGAGTAGAAGGCGAAGAGCTGCCGCCTCAGTGGAATTGGATGGAGGCGGTAGCAGTCACGAGTTGTCATTGCACCGCAACAACTCGAGTGACATAGATTCGGAGGACGCGGATGATACTTCACCCTCTGAAGTTAGTTCGCTGCGCATCGATGACGAGAGCCCTTCAACCCCGGGCGAAGAGGAGGACACGGGATTTGGAGGCAGCAGCACTGGTGTCTCGACGAAGGGAGCCCAGCAGCGTGTGGAGGCTGTCTTCTTCTCCCGATTCCTCGTCGGACTATCTAAATGCATCATAGAGGAGTTTCTCACTAACGGTAAGAGGCACTTTTAGGCTAATTCATCATTGAAAGTCTTTCCAACAAAATCCTAAGGCTATCCTTGATGGAATTGAGTCTGTCGTCAATGCTCGTAGGCGCCGCCTTATAAGAACAGGGCAGCAGTTAAAATCCGAGACGAGTTCGGACGTGCTGTCAGAATGTTCGCGACGTTGTATCGTCTCCGCCCGACATGTTCTTATTTTGAGCCTTTCGTGGTCCCTCCGCGGCTAAACATGGGGGGCGAGGACGAAGTTGTCTGCTCTTTCCACTTCGCATGGTATACATTCTTAAAAGCCAACCAACTGGTGTTGTGACCTTTCTGAAGACATTCCCCACTCGTCAACAAGGAGAAGTGAACCTCATTTGACGAGATTGGAAGTGCTCTCCGCTCCACTTCTTGCCCCCAACCCGCCTGCATTTGTGTGCAGATGACTTGTCATTTCAGTGACAAGTTTGCCTTTTATCCAACAGTTGACTCAAAGGGTGGCAAAGTGCTAAATGGGAAAATCGAGGAGCCATCACATGATGGAAATCGCACAGAGGATTAGCTGTTTCTTTCCTGTCATTCACAACCATTTTCGCTGACAAAACTGCGATGTTGTCGGATCCTGCGTTTACGGGCTCTAGAAACAAAAATTTTGCAGAGGCTATCCTTTCCAGATCGCTTTTTCTTATCACTCAGGGGCGATTTCCAATTGACTTGGCATTAAGTGGACTACTAGCGGACTTGAGACAATTTATTTTCTCATCGAGGCAAAACGGACTTTCGGTGAACCCGAGGTGCGGGCCCCACTCACTTCCTCCTCCTTGTAGACTCGCTGCCGATCAGGTGGGACACCGGAGTGCAGGTGTTAAATTTGGTGAAGGCGCTCCGGAATTGGATGCACAATGCCGGGGTGCAGAATTACAAGGAGGCTCTGCAAACTCTCAGCGACTTCGCCAGTCTAATGGCCACTCCACCAAGCGAACTCTTCGGTGTAGGTGTTTCTGTCGCCCTTTGACGTTTTGCCACTAAAGTTGGTCCACATTGGGGGTATTTGCCAACATTTTGGCTGACGCTTTTTGATGTGAGCTACATCTCAAAACGGAAGTAAAGTAGAAACTCTTCTCAATGAAGTTAATCCTGCATCTCTTTTTTTCAGTCAGTCTAAACTGTAGTAATCTTTGTGAGACAGGAGCATTGAGTTTAACTGGTCAAACGCATGAGATGCTGCCATGAGTGAGGGCAGTGCCTTGCGTTTCATCTTGGGACTGTGGCTGCATGTGATTCCTTGAGGTTTTAGAGAGCTCAGTAACCAATGTGTCAGGCTTTGTTGAGCCTCAAGGTTAACTGCGAGTCGCCTTAAAAGGTACGCAATTATTACAGACTGGAGAGTTGATGTGTAGGAAGTGGGAGGCCTGCCTCCGCGTCGCGGAACTGTGCAAAATGGCATGGGGCAGTCGACTCCAGCATATCTCCAAACTACACCCACATTTGCTAGATTTTAAGTATTTCCCTGACAAAACTGTGCAAATTAGGCGACAACCGATTGGCTCTTTGAACTTTCGCTTTACTTCAAAACAAAAGAATGGCGGTCATTATGCACCTCGAGACTAAGTGAAGAGAACATCTTGAAGAAGCTGTTGTTTTCATAATTGGGACTAGAAATTGGAACTAAGTCACGATGCGTTTGGGGGGGGGGCCTGTTTGTAGTACTTTTTTCGTGGTACGAGGAAATTGATGCTTTTAAAGAATGTGTTAAAAATTTGAGTACATCTATTTGCTTGGGGGAAAACTTTCTGAGTCCCACATGCTTTCATGTGCCTGCTTAGATGTCGTGGACACAGATCTGCACGGCGCGCCCATCTCTACCGGCACCGTTGATCTGCTTTCTCCTAAACAAATATGAAAATGGCCGAGGAATGCAGGAGAATTCAGACTGGGCCACTAACGTCCCGAGGGCTTTGGGAAGAACCCGTGCGTTTCAACTCCTTATTTTCTTTCTACTTACATGGAATATGTGTAATTAAGTGTTGTAATATTTTAGGAACCGTCACTGCAGACGATTTATCGAAGCATTGGCAAGAAACGGAGGGATTTTACATACCGCCCAAATCCAGTAGAATCGAGTTTAACTATTTGCCTCCAGACTTAGCTACCCTCTTCAACACATACGACGCCAAATTAGTGGTGGATGGCTTCGACAGCGTACTAGGTGAATCTTTTCTACTTATATTTCCTAAATCCACGTAACAACCTTGCTTCCCCCTTGCAATTTAGTATATAACAGCATTCTACTGAAAACACAAGAGTAGCATCTTTTATTTCTCTTTTATTTTGAGGTGACGGTAAAGATTTTATTTGACCACTATTCCCTGCTATCACTATCCCTTAAGCCGAGCGGCATCAGGCTTTCAGATGGAGCGCATTGATAAAGAATTACCCGCCTCCTGCTATGGTGACAAAGGACAGCGGGTCAGTGCGTGGTTCTACTCCCGGCAAACGGTCGACTGACTCACTTGGCGCGAAACAAGCCGACAGCAGCGAGTACAGCGATTTCCGCGACTTCGTTGAGCTCAATGCCGAGGTCAACGGTCCCAAATCAAAAGCTTCCCCCGCGAATGACATTCTCCGTCCAATCCCTTCCACTATCAGCCCTAGCCGTTCTTTTCTGGTCAGTAATTTTAAGGATAATGGAACATTGATAGGCCTTCGAAAAGACGCTAACGGCTATGATCGTGTCATTGCTCACTCACGTTAGCTTTCAAAAAAGTCAGTATACGAGAAATCACGACTGCGGCAAGCAAAATATTCGAGTAACTTGTTGGTTTCCGCGACGTAGGCTACGAATCGGTCCACCCATATTTCCTAGTGGCGGACTCCCTCAATTTTTAAAATCGGAGCAAGTGGAAACTGAGCCCACCCGCCCTGAAGTACCTTATCCCTCTGGCAGACTCCCGCGTACTCGGCTTGTATGAACTGCGATTTGATTCAAACGGCGGTACATGTGATCTGGCAACTAACGCGTGCCTCACATTCGTGATGTGCCGTGCTAGAACAGTCGAAACTCCCTCGACCTCTGATTCACGTGAAGGAAAACACGTTAAACTCAGTTGGGTGGAGCACGCAAAAAACTCTTGACTCTGTGCTGAATGACACCATACCACCGGTGACTAATGGGACTCCGATTATGCGAATCACCATTTCGGCGTGTAGCATTGTCACTTGATTTAGAGTTTTTTAGTCCGTTCCTTCCGCCCTACATTTGCTCCGTTTTGGCCGAACTTGTGACAAAATAAGCTCGCGTTCAAATGTTAATGATCCAAGCAGGAATGTCAACTCTAGCCTCAAACGAAATGGAATAAGTTTAGGAAGCAAAATCTCTCTGGTTCCTGAGTCAAAGAGATATGGGAGGCCTGTCCTGATTTTACACGCCCATCTGAATACGAACCAAGTAAAGGGGAATACTACACCCACGGAACCCCCACTCGCTTGTCTGTCTTGTCTTGTGAAGGCGGGCGGCGAAATCTTCCTCCCGTTAATTGGGGAGGGGGGGGGAGGGGGGCTTTGTGCCCTCTTCCACGTGCCAACCACCGTATTTGGCAATCTGATTCTTAATCGCATTTTCTTCCAGTCCCAGATTCTTTTTCTCATTCTCTTTACTCCAATCCCCATTAGTCAATTCAATTTCAACAGGGCTGCTCCTCACCATCAATAGTTTTAGGGTGCTCTGACCACCAGAATCTGACCGCTTCAATTCGTTGGTGACCATTCCTCTTCTGCCGGGTTTGGCCAAGCGCTCTCAGTTGCGTTTGCGAATGTCACCAGCAGTGGTCATTCACCGAAATCCCACAAGCTCCATGTCCTCGCGTGCACATCCTCTTCTTTTTCTACTTTTGTGTGAACTACTGTTTCGTCCGTTGAGAGGACGACGCGGTTAACAAGACTCGTTTTGGTGTACAGATGGGCCAACCTTACAAATACCGACAAGCCACGGCGACCGATCTAGGCGGGTCCAGGCAGTTGCCGATGTCGGATCTATTTACAATGAGGCGGTCAAATGTTCAACGTGTGGTCCCCGTCCCCGGAGGCGGCTTCCGTTCACGTGCCGCCGTTTACGACTTCAATGGTTCCTCACCGAATGTGTTAGACCACTACCCTGAAGGGACCATTTCGGTGTTGTCGGCAGGCAACTGCGCCCGAAAATACAATCGGCGTGGCACCATGCCCTCTAACTCTACCCTCAGCCTACCACGGTCAGCAAATGCGCGCAGTAGCCCTCGAGAAGCCCAGAAGATTCATAATGACTGGTCTGATTTCAAGAAGAGCCTCTCGCGTCCCACCACACCCTCCACCGTTGAAGCCAACGCCGTGACGCCAAATACGAGCGTCTCCGAAAACCAGCCTTCTCTGATGACCCAGTCGGCCTACGACTTCGACAGCCACTCGCGCAGGAGACGCGGAGACAGCCTCAGCTCCTTCATGGACTGGAATTTGCGCAAATCCCAACAAAGTCTCATCAGCCTGGGACTGGACAAACAAGCTGCGAGTATAGTGATGAACGTGCAAGTGGAGAAAGTAGCGAACGAAAACTACGGACTGATATTCGTGGAGGGACACGTGAGTGCTTACTAATACGGCAGTGAATTTACGTCTTCTATTTTCACTTCTATCTCGTAGCACCTTTTCCTCATGAGTCGCGGAAGTAGTTTTGCATGCAGTCACCAGTTCTCTATGTCTTGCAAAATTTTAGGCGAAAGTGTGTGAAATATATCCATAGCATTAACAAGTATGCCAGGTTTTGAGCAAATTGTGTGCCACGGCAACTGCCGTAATGCGATTTTAATGGCACTGTACATGGGGATGGTTGAAAATTCGCGGATTTTTTTCCCCTCAGTTGACCCGCTTTGGCAAGGTAGGAGTCTACGTAAAGGCCATCACATCAGATTCTGTGGCCTCGAGGGCGGACATTAAGGTGGGCGACCGAATTCTCGGCATCAACGGGAAAGACGTTACTGGGATGACCTTTGCGGAGTGAGTTTTGCTCTCCCTCTCTCTCTCTACTCCGCTTCTTCGGCTACCGGACCCTTCCTCACAAAGCCGCGCACAAGACACACTCCTTCTGCAGTAAACACTCATCCCAAAGGATGGGGGGCCCTTCTGATGGAGAAGCCGTTGTATGACATAGTTGCTTGTTGCGCCCGTACCTCAGAGCTTAGAATCATTATTTGCTCTTGACACCACCTCTTCCACCTGTGCCTGATCGTTTGGAGAACCCCACTGGCAGGTTTCCTCACTTTTCTCTTTCAGAGTGCGCAATTTTCTGAAGGACTGCGTCTCCCGAGTCACGCTAACAATTGAGCGGGGTCTGGTGGATAATCCGGACGACCTTCTTGAGTCGTCGTCCCCGTGAATTCTGTCAGGATATGCCCCCCACCGATAGATTAAATCTGCCAGTTTACGTCTTTCGTGTATTTTTTTGTGTTCATTACTGCCGCCTCGCCACAACCCCGCTCGCTCCGCACTGTACGGCCTGACTGCCTGGTTTGCTCTTCCTTAGAGACATCTCTGCCCCATTACCCAACAAAAATGGCCTCATTTTGAAATGACCCGTCTTTTACTCTGAAATCTCCTCGTTGGGACCTGACATATGCAGGTGCTTTTTATAAGGTTTACGATCTACGAGCGTCTACAGCTGCGATCAGGCAGGGTGAAACACGTCTGCCAGCGGAGTCGGCTCCGCGCTAAACCCCACCGACAAGGCTTTGTGAAATTTTCAATCCCCACAACACTGAATAGTAGTTGTGCTCTCGCCTAAGCCATCACATGTCGCAACCTGAATGTCAATCGAACTTGTCAGAAGGAGACACGGCAGGTTTGCCTAAAAATAGGGTGAAGCTCGCGACGAAGGGGACTTGTCGAAAAGCACTTCAACGCCCTGCCATTCCCCACTTTATGGTGCTCGCCGAGAAAGTGGATGAAAACTCCTGACGCCACGAGCTCCGCAGTCCTGTCGTATCTGCGCAACACCGCACCACCTCCCATTAGTGGGGAAAGGGGGGACGAGGACTGGGGGCTGGGACGGGGGCGGGGGCGGGGGCGGGAGCGACCGACATAACACAGGTACATCAGCTCTCATTTGAGCCGAGTGGCCACATCGGGCTTGACCAACTCCCTGCCTCGAGGACGGCAGGCGCGGCGAAGCAGTCGCCGAGGGCCGATTCTGTTAGACCACTTAGTCCCAGTTCACCCAATGTTCTCGCCTTTTGAGTGAAAAAAGGTCTCATCACTGACAGATGTAAATACTTGGGTCGCGTGGTGACAACCTCAAAGGATGTGGTCTCTGTGGCGCCGCGACCGAGTTTGTCCAAACTGTACCGCATTTGAATGTTGATGAGCGCCAAATCATTGCTGTGAGCCAATCAAGCCATCATGCCCATCTTCTTTGCTTCCGATTGCCTAGTGGCTACTGAATGAGCCAATGCTCGGGATTTCGTGCATTGAATTGAAAATGGTCTTTAAAGAAAGATTTTTAGAGGGAGCGGAGATTCTCACAAGACTTCCTTACAGGCGGTAGAATCAAATTACACCAAAGCTCGGCGGTTCCTTCACGGGCAAAAGGTGTTCCCAGAGGCGTTGAATCAGCTATCGCTTGGATCAGTTGGCTGGAATGCTTCACTGCCGCTGGAGCGTGTTCAGACCGGTGAATTGACGGCTGGCAGGAAAATTCTGTCCGTTCCAGCCAACACCGGTGGGCCCATCGAAGAGACGGCACGAATCCCTCGCTGGCCTCATTCACAGCCCCAACATGACGCAACACAATCGGTTTTTGAGGTCTGAGGACGCGCGATTTCTGCCTTGGCGGACAATTTGCCGACATCTTCGCCTCTCAGTGCGGGGAAAGGGGGTTGCGCTGATGCGATTTGTGGTGGCTGCGCAAATAGCTGCAGCAGCAAACAAGCTGGGACACTCACAGACACCGCAGAGACGGGTGCTGTCCTGCCGGGGAGCTCGAGACTTAACGGTGCTCCCCGCTGGCGCAGTCCGCGGAGGAGTTTGGCACTTAGCTCCTGCGTGGCCCCCCGCCCCCTCATTCGCCACCTCCCTCCCCATTCGCAGACCGTCCCCTCCAGGTCCACTGCTTCCGGCCACTTTTCGTCCCCGTTTCTTGAACCCTCTGTGACAACGCTAGTCAAGCGCTGGGCTCCTGTGATTCGGTGAGGCGAATGGCACTCGCACAGCTGCGGTGAAGCGCACTGAGCGCATCACCCCGCTTTAATTGCTCAGGGCCAGTATGTGCAATAAAAACAACGGTTGCGTAGGTTTCAGTTTCAATTAACGCTTAACACTGCACCGCTGACGACTTCGTGACAAAGCAAGGCACAGCCGGCTGGTGGGAGATCCTCTCGCATCATTAAGGCTGCAGTTCAAACAACCTGCCTCTTCATAGGTCTCGGGGACCTTTTGCACTTCTCCGTAAGCCAGTTTTGGCGCACTACAATCTCCTTGGCGTTGGAATCGCCTCAGCATGGAGAGATCACCCGGTAGTGCCTCACAGGTTAGGTGAAGGAAAAATGTCAGTGTGAGAGGCAAGCACTCCCCCCTAAAGCCACTTGGGGATATCTGTGAAGTGGTCCGACTGAAGCCCGCACGCGCCACCGCTCCCGACCGCCTGGTGCCGTGCCACCATCAACCGCTGCTCAGCCCACAAGTGCGTCAACGCAGCAGATGGGGCGATGACGATCGCGCGGCTTCCAACGCAGGATGTGTGAATAAATAGTTACTCCTTAAGTCAGCACGTCAATACACGGGAGGTGAATGAGAACACGGCGCCTGACGCAGACCGGTGCCGAAAGCTCCGCACCCACCGCCCCCTGCGCCTGCGGGACGGTTTGGCCCGTCCAGCACTCAGGAGATTCTTCGATCGCCTTCAGGGCTTCAGATGGCTCCCTCCGCGAACGACTTGAGTGAAAGTCTGAGCGCTCGCGTCCTTAATGCCACCTTACTGAATCACTTGACTGAGGTATCATTCACTTCGGTTCACTTCGCTTTCTTCATTTCTAAACGCGTTGAGTGTTGACACACCCCTTAACTAACACTAACACTCATTGACTCTCTCGTGAATACCGCTTCTGGCATTTCAGAACATGTGCTCAAATGGGGAACTTCCGCAGGGGCGATCAATTGGCCCGAAAAGTGGCACTCTAACCTCGGTGTTAAGTTGCAAACGTTTCACCTTCTTCGCAGGCCAGTAGGATCCACGGCAGAGAGGGTTTCAGCCACACAAATCGCTCGATCTTTCTTTTTTTTTTGGAATCCCGTTTCGAATATGCGGCTCTTTATTGCCAGTTCGGTGATCGTCCAAGGGCAAAGCGGGGCCCGCAGCCGCGAGGGACGCCAACTCTTCGCCCAGAATGGCCGCGCCAGTGGACTCGTTCGCTGTGAAGGCAAGTATGAGATTGTGGCTTGTTAGATAGAGATTTGTCCTGATCGCCGCGGCTAAGATCGCCGCTTAACGAGGAGGGCCCGATGGACCTCGAAGGCTCACGGATTTTATTTCTCTCCTCGCTTGTAGTTGCAAACAAATTTGTTCAGAAACGGTCGTTCTCATCTCTCTAAGTTCCACTTCTTAATCGGCTTATTCTTCACTGTCCGAGGTTTTGCGCCAGGTTCTTTTGTGATTCGGCGGTAGTCCTTAGCATTCGTGACATCTTCGGCTGTCCAAAAAAACCGTCTCCTTTGAAAACAAACATCTCTGTGACATAGACTCAGTGACTCCGGCTAAACGTCGAGGAAAGCATCCACTCGTTCCACCGCAAAGCCCTCCAGTCACCTAGTTAGCCTACTGCACACGGGCAGAATAAAAAACAAAAAAAGGCGTTTTTGGCTTAACCCCTTGGATAATTTTGCGTTGGCTCAGGACAGTCTCAGAACCGTGATGGTACTCTCGCGGCGCTCGATTAGTTAGAGAGAGAGACTGCCTGACCCAACACCGTCAACTGGACAAACAATCGCTGGTTGAACACGCAGCGCCCATAACGGAGTGGGATCGCATAAGGGCACGTCTAGAGAGATAGTTTCGCAATCACCCCTGCGCAACCGCCGCTCGCACGCGCTCGCACTTCTCTCGAACGCGCAGTGGGGAGCGCTGCTCTACATCTAACACAACGCCGGCGAAGGTCCTATGGGTAACCAGGACAGCCCCCGGCGCAGCATGGCGGGCACTCAGGACACTAGGTCCCACTTGCCTGTGCTCCGCGGCGAACAGATTCGCGTCACCCGGTCCCCTTTGGCCCACTCTGTCAAAGCACCTGACTCATCTCCACTAATGGCTGGCCGTTTTTATTGGCACACATAAAAGCAAAAGGGCCTTCACGGTTGCAGCTATACGAAATATTTTGGTAGAAAAAGTGTCTTTGGCTTGAAGTGTGGAATTGATGCATCTCTGCGCGTTTGGTTGCTGTGGGAGACCACTGATGTTCACGGCTAGTGGGATGGCCGGTCGCGAAACACTGTGGAGGGCGTTAAGGCATCTTCTCTTC
>QEYB01001682.1:0-17848 GCA_017562135.1 Dipylidium caninum | reverse complement strand
ACACTTATCACCCAATATAATTTATTTAAAGCGGGTGATTCAATGCCATTTCCCAAACTTGTATAATAAGCTAAATTTTTCAAAAATCTTCAAAAAAATTCCCCTTGGATATCATGGTTCTACTTCACATGTGCTGCAGATCGATCCTGGGTGGGATATGGGGAGACAAAGCACAAGTAACCTGAACTGAAGAAAATGTTTAGCCCTATGGAGTAGTTGACGGTGCCTTTGTTCTAATTGATAACGCGAAATAAATAACTTCGTTAACTTCATATTTCATCATTAGCATACGAGAAAAAAGGGAATAAGCATGGCTTAAATGTAGCATTGAAACCGGTCAGTCATGGTCCCTGAAATCAAAATATTTCTCAGATTGGACTTCCATAATACAATTTTGCCTCCTCGCGCTTCGGCTCATATGACAAAGTGGGCACTCTTACCTTCGAATCAAAAGTGACTGGTAACTAGCCCTTCTAACATAAAATCGTGAGGCCCTTTCAACTCCTAAATTCAGGGCTGTGAGTGTCATTAATTTTAAAATCCTTGTACTATCACATTATTTAGCTTAGTATGATTTCTTAACGTCCCTCTTCCCTATGCACTACAAATGACACCTACACTATACTTATTGTTTGCTTCAAATTAAATTACAATTCATCTACTCCAACAAATGGTCTATATTCCAGTGCAACTCTTTTAATTCATGTGGCTACACGCGCCATATCTTGTCTGTTCGCTTCTCGTGTTCGTGGATGGGGGTTGGTAACTTTTTTGTTCCTGACCATTATTCAGGAAGAGGCACAAGGTGAAGGCGTTGGCATCCTGTTTTGCAGCGAATGTAACAACATGCTTTACCCGAAGGAGGATAAAAGACGCAAAGTACTTATGTATGCTTGCCGAAACTGTGAAATTCATGCAGCCTGCCCAAATAATCCTGCATATCAATCCAGGAAATTCAGTACGTTTTCTGCAAGTGTTATTGCAAATCACTTATCTGGCTTAGGGGTACATGCAATACATTTTCTATTACCATTAGCTCAAGACGGACACCACGTCGAACTTTAATGTCTTTAAGTAGTTCCTGTGGTGCAATTCGCGTTTCTGACAGTCCACAACCTAT
Source organism: Dipylidium caninum (assembly GCA_017562135.1). Lineage (NCBI taxonomy): Eukaryota > Metazoa > Platyhelminthes > Cestoda > Cyclophyllidea > Dipylidiidae > Dipylidium > Dipylidium caninum. Next base: position 16,728 of record QEYB01001682.1, on the reverse strand, counting down.
TTCTAACAATACTTTGATACCTAAATGTGACACCCCAGTTATGAAATGTTATTGTACAGAATCCTCTTTACCGCTTTTAGTCAATGACGCTACTTAAAATTGTAATTTATAGAGTAAATAATTTAAGTAGTTCTTTTTCCCTATTTGCTTGTTCATAGTACTGATCGATTTTCATCAACAGAATGCCCCTTCAATCATTCTATTACATTATCACACTGCCGTTTCTTTCGTGGCTTCACACTTTAGTGAATTGGCACTCATAGTTCCCGATGTCGTTCACGATCCCACGCTTCCGAGAACCGAGGAACACCAGTGCCCGCGCTGTAAGAAGCAAAAGGAGAGGATTGATAGCAGTTATTGTTTAAGTCGAACGGTAAAAGCCCGAGGAAATATTGCAGATATTTATTTGTCATCGCACCGAACCTGAATGTCTCTACAAGTGGACTGAAATAGCTGTTTTTTTCCGCCTTATTTGAAAACAATATTTTACTCTAATAGATGTAAAAAGTCGTTACCATATGAATTATACATGTATTACAGTATTATATTTTCCGTTACACTCTGATGTATCTCCTATCAAATCTTTATTTCGCAGAAAGTTTTGGGTAGTTTGTTACTTCAAATTATCGTTCCAATCAATTACTATAGAGACATGTGGTCAAACCACATCTCAAACAGGCGTAACTCATATTCTCCTTGGCAACTTTGTAGTTTAAAATTTTAATGTAATCCCTAATTCCATCCTTTTTTACCATGATGTTTTTGGGTTTTTAATAGCTGTCCAAAACGGACCTGCCCTTTACATGCATACTTGTACTTCTAAGCTATTCAACGTTTTTTGGATATGTGCTAGACTTCCTCGATTCTTTTACTGTTGCTACTACGTGCGACTGCGGTGGTAATTGTTGTGAAAGAAATTTTCTTTATTCTTCAGTACAGGAAAGATCAAATCGTCCAACTAGGGTTGGTTTTCCGTCGCACTCGGTTTCTTTAAGTGATGCACCGTGAATTTCATTAATTGCTGTAATTTAATATTAATGTTCAAAGTTCCTGTATTGTTATGGTCTCCCATGGTATGGAGCCAAGTTATCCCCCGGAATGAGAATGTAATGACAATGTGAGTAGTCTGTCTTCAGCGGTCAGCAATAAAACAAGTGCAGTTACACAATGACTAAATTACATTATCCCGTCCGGAGTCGAGAAATGTCGATATTCAGTCGCTCGTAATACTCCCAAAGAGAGTGCAATAGATTGGCACTGAACTAATGGTGGTTTCAGAAAGTGGACCGTTCGAGAATTTACACCAAGAATTACGGTTACAAGATCAGCTCTACAACGATTCTTTGAGGAATGACTAACGACAGAACAGTTAGTTTGCAATAATTTTAAATCAATTATTGCATCGGAATAAGTGTAAGCAACAGGATCATTGAACAAAACGCTGGTAGGCTGTCAAGAGAACTGCTTTTTGAAATTCATCGTTACGAATAAGGTTCCTCGATTGGTGCTGGTGGCGGCAGAGGTGTCTGGAGTACGAAACCTTTCGTTGCTTTTTTTTCTTCCTTTACAATTAAATCTTTTTACTAAGGCTTCAGGGAGAATCATCTAAAAAAAACATTGTCCGTTAAATGAAGGTACGCTGAAATCTTGACCTGCACTTGAGTGGAAAAATTCTAACTTGCCGAAGAGTTGAATGCGGCATTTTCTCTGCACTGTCCAAAGTAACTTCCACAACGGCGGGGGATAGGATAGAGCTTGCTTTCGTGTAGAGGAAACGAGCAGGTACGGTAACAAGCAGACCAAGTCAACTGCGTCCCAGTTGGGTCGCACGCTTAAAGAGCCCGCGCACAATACAGTGTGAGAATCTAACACCCACTCATCTACCGTCACCATCGTCGTTGTTTTATATCGTAGAGCCTTCTCGCAAAAAACGAAAGTAAACAATAAACTCGAAAAGTTTATAGATTAGTCACAAGACAACGATAGAAGCGAACATTAATGGTGGTCACGATAAATGCATGGTTAATGAGGTTCCGCTTGGCTATACACCATAGAAGGACTCGCCTCCAATCCTGCTAATGGAGTTGCAAGGATGTGGACACAACCATCACCGCAAAGAGAGGTGTGGACTCTCGATGAGGCATAAGGCTCGGTCAATTAATACGTGAAGGCGAGACGACACGTTAAGGGCAGAGAGGGTCGTATCCAAAACGTGAACAATTCAACAATGGCTCTTTCAATCGGCACTACCACTGGGCCGTCAAATTCCATAACATAGACGTTGGTTCACCTGGAATTCACCTTTCAAAGATATAATGATTTCTTATTTTTTTGATTGATGTGTACTTAGTTCAAAGAACACTATTGGATGAAAGAAGTAAATTTCAGTCTAGATGGGCAGTTTTTGGAGATCAATAGTATAGTTAATAAAGGGAATCATTAGGTCTACCACTTCACATTTTCAACATCTATGTGAACTGTATCCAGTGATGAGTTTTTCGAAAATTTATTTTTCAAAAGTGTAAGATAATCCATGAACTAAATCAGGACTATAAATACGGGTTTGGATTATCAACGCTCGGAAAAATACCAGTAAATCACCTTCGCACAGATTAGACGCACCTTCTATTGTGATTACAAACCTTCCACACTGCGACTCGCCGATCTTCTATTGGGTGAAGGCAAGGTGATCGCGTGGCGAGAACGGTGTCATGGCTAATGGAAACGTAGGAAACGTGTCTGTGCTGTGCAAGAATCGCTTTAAAATAACGGGGATCGTTCAACTCTGTAAGGAGACAAAACCCGGCATGGCTGAAAGACTGCTGGTGTCGGCCAAGAAAACCACGTTTCCATCACGCGGGAGTAACACTAACTGCAGTCACGCAAATCACCTACGCGTCGCCCCTTGGGCGAAGGATAAGAAGTCCAAAATCAGGAAAAAAGAAGCATCGTATTCTTGTAGATTAATGAAACAGGTTATATAAAACAGGGCTGATATGAAAGACTATCTCTAATCACATTTACCCTCAGGGTTGTAATAGAATCTTCGCTCAAAAACCTTAAGTTGACGCCAAGACTAAAATTAAAAACTTGAATTTCGGCAGTGTGTGGTGAAGTTTGATTGAAAGAATGGAAACAGAACAGAAACTCTTCACTTTAGATTGAAATTTTTCTCAACTTGAATCAAACATACTTTAGTCGCAGTGAACGTAACATAACTAAGATGACAGCATCGGAAGCAAAAATATATGAGTGAATAGTAAGGAGTGGGACAGAGTAAGAGCGATTAAAAGAGGTTTAAACATAGAACAACTAGTTTGTGATCGACTTAAACAGTCGAAATTTTCAGAATTTAAATTGAAAATTTCACCCAACAGCAAACAAATGACAAAAATACGTTTGTAGTAAAAAATCGATGTATAATCTTACAAATCATTAGCTAAGTGATTAAGTACATAGGAGTTTAAAATTACGTTAATATGTCTAACAAGGGCCTTCATTCGAGTGATGAGTTTGATGTCCAGCGTAATGAATGCTTCAAGATTTATAACATCTCAAGCCGATAGCATAAAGTAATAGTAAGAGAATTTTTCGTCGAACGAGAAAATTAAAAGTCGCGAACTAGGAAGGCTTATCAAAAAACGGGCTTACAGGGCCAACCTCATTGACTGATTCCCGGGAACATCTGCATGGGATTTAATCTTCTTCTTCAATCTCTGCTGAGGTAGCTTCTACAAAGTCTACAAATAATAAAACAAGACTATGAGAAAGTGTTTATAGAACTTCAAACCTTGGCAATTTGAAAAGGTATTTTTTTCATTTGGTAAGAAACATTTTATTACCGAATTTGAACAACCCCTAGCAATATTGTCCCCACTATGGATGGAAATATTTACTTTCAAAAATATAAAAACTGATAACTTAAATCCGCCACAACTATATTCATTGTTACGAAAGGCGATCTCGCAACTTGTATTCATGTTTGTGTGGCTAGGAGGAAAAAATTGACGTAGACATATCTCATCACAGGGGTACATAGAGGCAGTTTGACCGATGGCGGAGACGAAGACAAATAGTATTCCTGGAAGCATCACCCGATGATTCTCCAACTCTCACCAACGAAGAACACTGGCCACGCAGGACAGTGCCAGTAGGACGGTACCGCTTGACCAGATAGTATGGCGAAGCAGTGGTCTACAGCGAATAAAAATGGAAGTTGTTAAAAGGGCTGGCAAGTTCACCGTCCGTGGTCCGGATCTGGTAATACTGGATACTGATAGACCGGATACAACTCTGGTGCTTATCCTCACTTCCACTGAAGAAAAAAGACTGTCCATAATCTATAAAAGTGGCATGATTTCGTATAATAGAACAAAACACACCAGTACTTCACCCTGATTGCAGAAAACAGCAACCAATTGGCGCGTGTTGGTTAAACTTTTTTGACTCGAGTGTTTTTGTTACCCCGTGACTTCATCTAGAAGTCCAGCAAAGGGGATAAATAAGAAAGTTGAAATGAAAACAAATTCTGGAGTGTAAACGCACTTTATGATCTTGTCTTCGCGTGTGGTCAAAGGAATAAGGTCGATTTTGTTGAGACAATTACTATAGGCGTTCGCAAGTAAGTTCACCAATTAATAACGGCATTCCGAGGTTTTGTGTCTGAAAACCCTTATTAATGTCCACGACAAGAAGCATTACGTCAATGATGTGGGCACTGTAAAATAAATATGAATCAAATGCACAGAAGCAAACAAACGTAGTTTCTTGCAACTAAAAGTAACGAACCGCAAATGATGGTTCGAATGAGAGAGGCATCTTGACCCGGGCAGTCGACGAGAGTAATTTGAATAGCATCTAGAGGAGCCAAGTGGGGAGGTATGTTTCTATCCACTTTAAAGGATGAGAAACCCAAATCAAGTGTGATCCCGCGTTTTTGACTCTGTGGATTTTTATCAAAGGCGGCAGTACTGGCCACAGTGCTCAAGGCCCTTGATAAGGTTGTTTTTCCTGAATCAACATGACCAACGACTCCAACATTCACGTTCAAAATCATCTAAGTACGAGATTTAAATTTTTAGAGAAAACACTTAATCGGTAAAATTGAGGGAGAGCGTACAAACGTTGTTTTGTAAACAAATGCACCTAACTAATAAAAGTAAAAAACGCAGGCAGAACTCTACCACCACCTATTCACCAGAAAACAGGAACAGATAGAAAAAGGGAGACCGGAACACGAACGCCACAGACGGTTGAATTATTCACGTTGCCTTGACGAATTAAAACAGTGTCGGGTCGAAAGACAAATTGCGGTAAGTTACATAAAACAACTTACATATAAAGCAAGCTTGGGTAAAAAGTTTGCTTATAAAGACATGTACGCAGAATTTTTGTCTTTTAAATAAAGCCACAGTTGATTCTTGCTCTCATAGCAAAATTGATTTTTACCCCTTACGTGATTGTCGATATATGGAAGACCATCGCAAATTCACACACTTAACCTCAGGCACCTTCACTTTTTACGCTTTAAATTGACTTAGGATGGCTAATGCAATTTTGTGTGGACGGGAAATCGCCAAATCCCCCAAAATTGCAAATAGATGTCATTAGTTTAGTAGCTTTGTAGGAGAACTTTTTTGCCACTAAAGCAGTAACACCCCTATCCAAGAATCTCAAATGGTTTTTCAATGCCTATTCCAATGTCAGAATACTTGGTTGCTTAATGCATTCTGTTTTTCTGCTTATGAGCTCTTCTTAAAGCATTCACCTTGTCATGTTCATCGTAACAGATGTATGTCGTGTCGTTCAACTTCATGGACCCGAATAACTTACATGGCGTGCCGATAATCAAACCTAATTTTAGTTTTACTGAAGATACTGCAAATAATGGGTGGATAAAATCGCTTTCAGATAAGAGAATGTTTTCGCAGACGTATTTTTCTTGAGTGTACCTCCTCAACTTTCCCATCTGATCACGTCATAGGGTACACTCAACTAGATATACAAAGTCTTTTAATCTGTAATGCCAATTTTCACAATCAAAGCCTTTTAGTTGTTGGTATTAAACGATTCGCACAGCACCGCCTATTGCTTTCCCAACCATATTTCTCTCTAAAGCCTAGGTTTTCAGCTTTCCCGACCTCAAACGTTCACCCTTCAGAGAAAATTCCACGAGGTTCGCGGTGATGCGTCTTTGATAAAGTCACGTTACCTTCACAACTAATTTAGCTTTCTCATGTACGTATGATGTGTTTTCTATCTTGTATTCGACATCTTCGTCTTTGTGTACACTTGGCATCCAACCATGAAATAGATTAAGGGGACAAATTGGATGTAATAAAGTAGTAGACACTGGGGACTTCTCAATCAGTTGGAGGGTTGATAGCAAATCGATGATTGCCTTGATCAAATAGATTTGATACCGTGTCTACCTCCATTATATTTGAGACGAAATTCAGTTTACTTTTGTCGAAGAAATTACTAAGGCCTAATATCATGATTATATTACGTTACTAGAAACAGCTAAAGCTTTACTCGCTCTCAGCCGAGGTATATTAAAGCACGGACCTCATTACGAGATCTTCACTATCGGCTTTTGCTTTTTCCTAGCCATTCCTTCTTGCGTTTGACCTCCGGACAATTCATTAGCCTAACAGGCGAGCAACACAGTCTATCGACGGTAACCTTAGTCAATGTCAGCAGAATGGTAGATATGTTAGCAACCCGTATTCTAATAGCTTTTGGTCTAGCATTCTCGGAATTATAGTAGAATTATAGCCTTAATAACACAGTAACATGAGGCTCGTTGTTCTTCTGTCAGTAGTTCACGGACATTTTCAGGGTATACGAGCAGTGACAAATCAAGCATGTTCTGGTATGCATCTATCTTCTTTTAGTGTGTTAACCAATACTTTCCTTTTCAACTTCTCAATAAGTGCCTGTTATCCATCCTACTGACTAGCTATGTAAAAATTTAATTGTAAATGAATAAGTATTCACGGGATCTTCCCGTATTCTCCACTATCATTCTAAGGCCAGATGGCAAGAAAAAGGAAACATTGATAGGTGGGATGCTGTGAAGACTAGGCGGATATCAACAAAAAAGCAAAATTCGGAAGCCCTGATTTGCTTTATGAGTAGCTCCAGTAAATGTATACTAGTTAGTCACTACGAAACAGGTACTCAGTGCCGAAGTGCGGCACTCACTCTCCCTCTGGACATAAAGTGTATGCTTACACATTTGATCTTCAAGATTTCGATAGATTTGAGACGAATCCTTCCCCATATTAGCACGAGTGTGATGCTCATTTCTTTCTTGGAACTGTGGTGACACAGACGTAGACTACGTGATTACTGCGTTTACGTCTACCCGTTCCGTTGCTCGTAATGCAAAGGTGTCCTCAGATCACCTGAGTCTTCTAAATTTAATATATTACCAACTTTCACGCCTTTGAACTCACTAGGCAAATCATAAGTGAAGTAACCGTATGAAGGATGGAGCTTGCCAGCATGGAGGTGCGGCTTTTGGTAATCGGATAGTGAGGCGACCAATAAAGACGTGCGTACCGGGCGCATCCGACCTCAAGGCCTTATTAATTCCAGAGGCTTTTTGAACATAGAGCCTTACCATTGAAGATCCTCACACCTCGGCACGTGAATGGTAACAGAAAAGTCGAAACTCAAGAGTCAATATGCTGCGACATTGGAAAAGGAGGCATATGATTGCTAAAATAAGACTCATGAACAGCTAGGAACTTCACTCTTACCGGATTCAATGGATAAGCCCCTCGCCGCAGCCCACCCAGCGATCATTCTAAAAAAATTATCAAATAACTTATTCGATTAGCAGAACACAATCATAAAGGATAGTAGAAGGGACACTAGGGATAGCGGCTGAGTGCCTCTAGGGGGAATTGCAAGCCGAAATAAGTCTATGAACGTTGTAATTTTAAAAGATCGCCGGCCCCAAGGATAGCTACCATAAGGTAATGACGGAAACTATTTATTAAACAGGAGATAATTAGTTAAAATATCAATCACCGTCCGGCGAATTGAGAATTTCGCCGATGTTCTTTTCTAGATCATCGATACGAGAAGACATATCATCAAGTATAAAAACGAGTTAAGGATAATAATTGTGTAACCAAACAATACATTTGAAATTGTGTAATTTGGTGGGCTTTTAAGAGGTCAACAAAAAGGATATTCTTTTGGACAAGTTGATCGCTCATTTCCTGGAACCTTTCTTGCATTTGGACAATCATTGCTTGGACCTGGTCAAGAATATCTTTTATACGAAGGTTACCGTTTTTGTCAATTCCTGGATGTTTTCCGGTTCGGCATTAGCACCATTAATCTCTTTTTGCGAAGTCGCCATTAGCGATTAAACCAATCACAATAAGGCGAGTTCAAAAAACGGCACTTTTTTGCAAAAATTTTAAAGGAGTTGAATACGAAACCAATAATATTAGAATTTTTCAAAACGAGAGATAAACGTTGTTTGAAATACAAACAAGTATTCGTAGGCAATAATTTGTGTAAATGCAGTTAAGTGATTTAAACGCCGAGAGGCAATACAAAAATAAAATAACAACTGGCAAAATCTCGCGAAAAAAAGGTATACGTGGATTAGTGACAGAATAAGGGAAGCCGGGGATCCCAATAGTGAGAAGAGAAACTGTTGACGATGGACAACAGAGCCGTAGCCTAGCGAACTAAATCAAAGCCATGTCACCAAATTGACTTTAGCGATTTGTTTGTCTTTCCGTAAATGGGGCCAAATCGGGATAACTACGACCAAAAAATTTTAAGCCTTTCATTTAAGGCTATGTAATGCAAAAGACTGATGGTACCAAAACCTCTCCACTTGTCCATATGAGTACCAATGATTAATTTACTCAGATAAATACAAAACTTATAGAACTGCTGTATTCTGTTAAAACACCAACCTTAATATCCTTTGACAGTTAAAGTTGTCGTTACTCTTGAAGAATTCATTTTCTGCTTCACATTCAGTAGCAGCTGTCGTCAACACGACATCGAGGCGTGTTAGACCAAATACGTTTGATTTGATGGCTCAGTCAAGATGGAGGTAAGACGTGGAAATCCATTGTCTCTGCCCTCTCTTGCCCTTCACTGCTTCCATAACGTTGAGCGGTGAGGCTATAATTACGTGCTACCTCTTCATGATAATGCCGGATAATCTGGGATAGATTTTAAGGAGGTTGGAAAACCGAACCATCATTTGGTAATAACCTTTTGCAACGAATAACAGGTACTTCTTCCTCCCCCCCTCAGAGGAGATGTTTCAATTGTTTACTGGATTAATCAAAGAAGCTATATCAACTGCACGGACTCCATTATTCATGGGTAGTATTTAATTACGAAAATTCGGCATAATGATGATCGCCACGTACACCTCTGGCGTAGCCGCTTAACCCAACGCCGTGCTCAATATAAAAATTGAGTACTACAGCAAAAATATGCCTCCTGCTTTCAAATATGTGCTTACTTACCCATTAAGCAACTACTATTCCCTATAAGAGCTTGAGGAAGTAGACTCTCGCGAATTGAGACCCAAAAAAAAGTAATTTTTATCCTGGATTATCACACAAAATGCAGAGACATTTAACTATCGAGTGGGGTAATCGCTAATAAAAGGTCTCAGGAAAACCACTAAATCTTCTAAAAACCTTTATTTTGGTCTTAAATAAGACCTTTTGATTAATTCAATCATAATCTTTCTGTTAGGCCGAATAAGCGGGACCTTGTTTACATGGCCATAATTAAGTGAAGGCGATGCTGAGTCTCACGCTCCTTGATAACGATATCGCTTTAAAGCGTGCATTACTGTTGTGAGGAAGAAGACGCTAATGCTTAGTTGGCACTGAGATCAGGAGAAGCGGTAGTAAATGAAACAAAATCGTCTACAATCAGAATACAGTGAAGCAAATAGTAGGCGGTGCAGAGTGCACCGACCTCCTACACTGTCATTAGTGGTAGCATGAAAAGACTGCACACAACGATAACAACCGTGCATATGTGACACCCGCTTATTAGAATTTTACCACTGGAAGATGAAGGGTAAGATGAAGAAGAGGAGATAGGAAGGCAAGGAATACATCCTTACTGTTTGAATTGCGGCCCTATAAGTCCCGATAATTTGAACATGACCTCATACCCTAGAGGTGGAGACAATTTCTACCGAAAAACAATGAAACTCACTCCCACTCATCTCTTCTCCTTGCCTACATTCCTCCAAGTAGGACACGCCAAACGGCGAATGATTTGCCATAGCAATATTCTTCAATTAAAGAGATTTGTTCCATCGGTCTACATACCATCCATAGTCCTGAAGAACACTCAGATTACCCATCGACCAATATCTTTCCATCTCTAGACTAGGGCAAATGATTCCACCTCACCTGCAGGAGTCCACTGCGTCTAATGGGGGCAGAATAAAGTCTTCTATGGGCCAAGCGAGGTAGTCCGGCATACAGAGAGAGCTCATGCTATTATAACATTTATTCTCCAACGAAAATGCATTTAAAAACGGTCTCACAGGTGGCATTCACATTCCCTTGTGGAGTGTGATCACGTGGCTAATTAAGGATTTTCTGTCTCCTCCATCTTTCCATATAGAGGGGTAACCTTTGACTTCCGTCCTCGTCTTTTTCCTTATCACACCACATTTGCGTTTTTCCTCGTTATAAATCAAAGATTTAAATTCATTTGCTTCTGGACGACTTCCTGTTCCTACTCACTCAAGTTGCCTCCTCATAATGACGCCTTCACGGAAGGAATTTCCATCTGAAAGAGAAAATCGCGAATTTCATAGTGTGATTTGAGCTTCTCCTCCGCCGTTGAATGTTTTGTCTGTGATTCATAGTGCTTTCACTCAATTTTCGTAGTATTTTCATTGACAGACTTCCAAGTCATGGAAACCGATTTCGCCGAGATTGCGTTCAAATCCACAGGAACTATTTTCACGAGCACAGGCCAATCTTGCTGGGAATGTACTTCATCCTGCCATGCAGATATCGTTCAATCACAATGAGCCGTGGTGTACTGAAGAGTTCCCGATTCTAGATCACTTTTTACAAAATCGTGACCTTGCAAACGATCTATTCTTTCAATTCTTCCACCGATAGGACTAACTACAGTACTTAATCGAGAGTGAAAAATGGTCGGAGGTCTTCCCGTTTTCACGTTATCAATCACCTGTCCTATGCGGCATGCAATGCATCTACTAACTTATGTAGTACAACAACCGTCATGTGACAGACCGTTAAGTAAAATAAGTCAATGAGATGGAGAACGAAGGCATAGGAAATAGCCGGATGTAAGCGAAAGCAAAGCAAACCAGCCTTCAAGATGGCGATGAGGTAGAAATCATACGTAACTATTTAAAATTGAGTATAAATTAAGGGCAAGGAAAATAGCTAAGGCTAGGCGCCACGTTAATGAATTTATAGGGTATTCCTAAAGACAACAGCGTATGCACTGTTAAAAAGTAAAGTCCCCCACAGAACAGAAAATTCGATGCTATTATAGTCTTAAGTGGCATAAACTGATCGTCACAACTTTATAAAACATCAGAAAGTCCCCAAAGCAGAACAACCTCGAGAACAAAAAATATATGTAACATTGTTACATTTCATTCATCAAGTTCATTTGGACAAATTTTTCGTTTAATCTTAGCGACTACAGTGAACTCACACCCCGCACCGCTTAACCTATGACAGTTATTCTGAAGATTTGCGAACTTCAGCAGAGAGATCTATTTGCTTACATTAGGGAGCAATCTACTTTGGAGTTCTCACTTTGCACAAAGCAGCATGTTGGCTTAGTGTTTTACCTAAAGCCAAAAGACTTAAGGTATAGACAGTGATAATTGCGCTAACCCGAAAAGGTAAGATGGAGACATACCGCCTTGTTAGACTCGCATAAGCTAGTAAGGCTAAGTTTCTATCAAAGGTGTTACTGTTCTCCACGTTGAGGGATTCCACCCATGAGAGAATAGATTTGCCGAAAATAACCGTGGTTTAGACTGCTTCAATTAAGGCAATTTGTGGAAATACTCAGCCAACCTTTGAGCGCCCTTAGTGTCACTTGCCACGTCATGGGAGTAGCTATGGGTCACAGTGCTAGAATATTAATATTTTATTAACAATTCTGTTGATTATAGGGAAGGACGAAAGTAACTCTCTAATTTGTTCAAAATTGGAAAGCTTAAGGGCAGATTCACCTCCTTATGTCAGCAAACTATTTATACCCCAATATTCCTTCAAGAGTAGTGAAAGCTACGACCTTGAATTAGGCTGTATGTGATATCAGTTCTCGTCATCGAAAGGATTAAACGAAAAATTTGTTTAACTGAAACTGGAAAGTGAAACGGAACAATGTTTGCGGTGGATATATTGTTCGTCTCCGATTTTGTTAGGCTCTTGAAACTGTTTGATATCTTATGAATTAGGTGCAATCGGCTTTGACCCCTTTAACGATATCGTTGTATTAAAATTACCGGCTCGAGATTTTTGATTATATCTCCGAAAACAGGTTAAGTATTCTTCCCGCCCCCCAGTCGAGGAGTTTACATCGCTATTGAATTTCATAACCTTCAAAGAAATTATATGTCACAACTTCAAATGTGAAAGAGCGCCTTCAAAACTCATCCAGAACTTCTGCAAACAACTAACTTGGTGAAATGTTTCACACCTGGCATAAGAATGGTTTTTTTCCGTTCACTGTTTTTTACAGAAATACGTCATGGACTTTCTTGCATATAGTAGAACAACAGCATAGATTTCCTTACCGATTTAACTAGTGGGATTTTCAACTATTGATTTGTAAGGGAATAATCCGGAGTTGAGGTTCTGTATGGCTTTGTAATGCCGTCTCGGCAACGAGACACTCCGACTGAGCAATTAGAAATCACTGGCACAAATGCATAAGAGAAGGCTCGCTGCCAACCAGCTATAAGAGGCGGGCAAGGCAAAAAAAGTGGCACGAACACTGCGACACACCTCAGCCCTTTAGTACTGCACCTACGCCAGAAGCAGGGCTTTTACCGAAGCACCGGGCGAAACAGTAAACGGCGTTGAACCACAGGTCTACCGTCTTGATTGGATGCGGCAAAGGTTTGAATGTCTAAATTTCGCTGGCAAGAACTGGTCGAATAAATGAAGTCACGCTTTCGGTGCTTAAAAGCTACGAAAAATTTACGATTATTTTGCCCCTAACACGATACCAGATAACGTAAATAAGTGCGTCTGTAACATTCCTCAACGGTGATTCAAGATTATCGCCAGTATTTACGGAGGCAACAAGAGATTAAAACTTCAGCCCAACTCCTTTCCAGTGGTCGAAGAGGAGCTGTGGCGCAAAGAAATTGCCAGCAAGAAGTACACAGATTCAGGAGGAAGTGGGGGCGAGAAGCAGAGAATGGTGAAAAGACTGTATGCTAATGCTGAAAAGGGTGGTTGAAGAGGATGGCAGTGTTGAAAATTAAATTGTGGAATTGTGGGTGAAAAGGGGGACGCGGATACGGTACCATAGGCCAAAAGCATTGTGGGTTTTAACGTTAATGTCCGGATTCACGAGGTACTTGGAAAAATATGTAAGTATAGAGAAAAATCACGAAGACGGGCGTTGAAGGAGGGTGGAGTGAAGGGGCTAGTGATGAAGTCGAGCGCGAGAGGTTAAGGTGAATAGGAGAGTGACGGTGAGGAGCGTAGGCAAAGCATCGTCTTTAACAGGCAAATCGCATTCAAAGGTAGTGGGAGAAATGTGTGGAGTAGGGAAAAAGACGACGTGGTGTGTTGAAGAGGTGGTTGTTGAATGATTGATGCAGTGATGAAATAGACTGTGGAGGGTGGGAGGATCAAATAGAAAAATAATAGAGTGTGGGGAGAGCAATGTGTATATAATAAATTATTATTCTTAAAATGTCGATTTGTTTCCTTCTCTCTAACATGTGATTACTATATTTCTTATGTTATCTTTGCGGCTGTATAATGTTCGCATTTAATGCTTACATGCTCGTTAAATCCTAATTCGCTTGTGCTTTGTTTATGATGGTTTCATTTGGCCGCGTTTTTATCGCCTTGTTTTGGTGTAGCCTGTGGCGTTTTAAATCCATTTAATTCTTCAAATGAAAGGCCTTTAATTTTTGTCTATTTATAATTGCGATCAATTAGGATCTTGCTTCTAGCAATTGCCGAGAAACATAATAAGGTAATAATTTTGTGCGCTGTTACTTTAAGCATTTGTTTTATACAAATGTTTAATTATTTCCTTTGCATACACGAGTACCTGTTGCACATACTGAGGCTACAGGCCTAGTTGATACATTGATGAGTGATTCTATGTTGATGTTGGGACTATTATATGTGTATGGTTGTTATTAGTGGTGCATTCTGCCTACTTCTTATTTTCCACATGTCTTAGTCTGATTTTTCTCTTGTTTTATCTGTCCACTTTTGGAAGGGTTCATTTTTCGTAATCACAGTCTGAGCGCAATATACAAATTTCGATGCTGTTTCTCTTTCTGGACAGTTGACTTTCTATCCAACTGCTTCATTATTTTCTCGTAATTCATAACTTGATATATTCTGGATTCCGCTCATGCTGTTCTGAGTAAGCATATTTCATTCTACATTTCATAAGTGTTCGTTATAGGAACAATCTATTTGCGCATGTTTCCCTTTAAGTTATAGTAATTCTTGTTATCTCTCCTTGTGCCTGTTTGGGCTTTTAGCTCGTTTCAATTTGTCTAGTTTTGCCCCAAGGTTATGGGTTTGTGTTTCTCTTGGAGCAGACTGTCATCGTTGCCCATGTATTCATTACTGTCTTGCTCCTGAATGATGTAACCTTGGCGTCGATTTTTCTGAGGCTACACGCCGTAGTTCGTGTATATAACATGTGACATATGTCTTCATGTAGGACTATGTATGAGTGTATCGTTTGTATTGTGTGTTGTCTTCACCTGTAAAATTAAGAAATATGATTTTGAATCTATGTGTCAAAGGTAGTGGGTTTTTGTTGCTTGTGGTAGTGGAAAGACTCACGGTCCGGCAGCGCTTGGGGTGTAGCCCTCGTTGAGATGAGAAGTTTCGTGTTTATATGTAGCTCGTTTCTGGCCTCTCATGATCTACTAGTGACTGAAGTTATTTGGGCAAGTCTTGTTGCTTTGTCTATTTTTAAGTCAGAGGTGGGTATGAGCGTGAATTGGGCTAGGGATTATTATGACGCATGCATGCCGTGCCTACGATACATCCACTACATATCATGCGTCCGTTATATACAAACTTGATGAACTGTATGAGTGTAGATTTAAATATAGTGACGGTTGTTACTTGGGAACGTCCTGGTATAGAAGGATGGCGCTGTAAGGAGTATCTTGTTTCTTTGGAATAATGTCGTAGCGTGATGTGTTTTGCGCTTGGGCCCCAGTGGGTTAGAGGGAGTGAATGTGAAGTTAGAGAAATGATAAGGTAGTTGAGGATGTTTGCCTTAAGGTTTCGATTTTAATGCGGACGTTTTGAATTTGCGGTTATTAATGTTTCGACATTTTGGTGCTACATTGTATTTTGGGGGCTGCACGCGGTCATCTTTGATCATTTACATTATCGACGTTCTTTCTGTGGACAGCACTTACACATATATGATGTGAAGATCTCTTGGTTCTTAACTTATATATTACCCTCCGTGATACTATACTCTGCCTTTTTTTTCTTTTTCGTGCATTCCCAAACGAAGACCAAAAGGCTCATTTCGATCCACCGGTTCTTAAAACGAACAAGTGGCGTCACGCCGAGTTCAATATAACATGGAATGGATACTTCATTGACTCGATGGTCTTGAATACATACGTGGTAGTACCTATCCACACATGAAAGGTCCCGGCCATCTTTAAACTTTCCTGATCTCCCGCCACATCATAACCATTAGCTAGTGGGTCATCCGCGCTCCTCTGCAACTCGGTTAGTCACTATTGATGAATGCCACGCAAGTAAGTATTACATTACCAGATGTGGTTTGAGTTTACACACGTAACTCATTCTTGTTGATCACAGTGCGCACACGAAGAGATAGTCACAAAACCCTAACAGTGCTATGCAGCGCTTGACAGGTCTTCATCATCGTGTCGGCATCTCAGTCTGGGCTTTTTAACTTAAAAGAGTACGAACCTCCGTTTCAATTTTAGCGGGCTCACACACGCGGTTGCCGATATATACTACTAAAGTCTTCCCACGAACATCCTCTCACTTTTGTTTCGTTCAGACCTCGCGCGTCTTCCCGGCGGTATTATCAGTCTATATCTCTTGAATAAAACAATATTACAGCTCATATTCCTTCACTGGCTGTAGATCTCAAGTGTATCCGTGTTATTTAGACTCCTTTTTCATTGGAATTAGGCAACTATGCGTTCTCTCAGTGTTACCCCAAGATAGCCACGAGTATTTTTCATTACTTCCTCTACCTAAGCGGAAACATCGTAACTACCTGGTTCCGGCCTGCTGGTTAGGGGCCTAGTTGACCGGCTACTCTCCAGGCATGAAGAGGAAGGTCTGAGCAAGTTACCTTCTCCCGCTGTTTAAAGTGCCACCCTAAATGCCTCTCCCCCAATTAGTACGCCATCCTCGAAGCATAACAGCAAATATGCCAAGATAATTGCATCTACCCATAATGGTATTTTGGCGACGATCTGACCAGAAACGTCTACTG
>QEYB01001681.1:0-15389 GCA_017562135.1 Dipylidium caninum | reverse complement strand
CCCCTCCACCTCCGAGCCAAATTTGACTCAGGCATGGGAAAGTCGAGGACCAAGCACACTGTGAGCTTTGAAAGTCGAAAGAAGAGACGGAGGACGTGAGAAGGACAAGAAGGGCGGAGAGAAATGGGAGGACATACACGTTCCACGAAGAATGCCCCCCCCTCCCCTTCCCCCTCCCCGCTTCCCCTCCACCTTGAGTGATCTGTAGGTGTGGAGGTCGACAATCGTGCGTTAAGTCCATCTGCAGCCCCGTGAAGTCACAGAGGTCCACGTCAATCGAGGACTGCAAACGTGGTCGTGGAGAAAGACCTGGTTCGCAGAAAAAAGCAGACATGGCGACACCAGCCTCCCAACTAAGACGAAACGGTTGGGTGAACATTTTAAGGAAAGAGTGGCGCTTTTAGCGCTTTGTTAAAACGGGGATTATGTAAATGAGCATTTGACAAACCAAGAAAAATACCACTTTCGATGCGAGGTACTCACGGACAGATAATTCTCCTCCGCTGACGATGGCTCGAACTCCGTTGATGCCCCGTGGGCACTCGATTTTCCCCTTCAACGGTCATTGCGTGAGGAGTCCCCAAAGTATCACGTAGCCGGGCGTCACTATCATGATGCAGCACGACGTACTTCCATTTCCTCTTCAGCGCAGACTACGGCTCCGCCTGAGTGGAGACTTCTGATGACGTGGTGGTCCAAAGTGAGATGAGAGAGAGAGAGAGAGAGAGAGAGAGAGAGAGAGAGACGGAGAGGAGAGAGAGATGAGAGAGAGAGAGAGAGAGAGAGAGAGAGAGAGAGAGAGGAGAGACGAAGTAGAGAGCGATGTTGGAAGGAAAACCGCTTGTAGTCCGAGCGTTGTGTAGTCCGCAGAAAATGGTGGATTGGCAGACAGAATCCACAGCCTCGCTTTGTGGGATGTCGGGTTGAAACAACCGTGCGTGGTCGAGGCTTGTGTGTTGTGTGGACGGTGAGCAGCGCGTCCGTGAGTGGGAAGAAGCCCGCAAGTGGAGGGGGTAAAGCGGGGAGGGGGGAGGGGGAGCGGGGGGGCACCTCTGTCGTAGAACGTGTATGGTCGCTCCCCCTTCTCCGCCCTTCTTCGTCCTTCTCCGTCCTGTCTCTTCTTTCGACTTCAAAGCTCACAGTGCTTGTCCTCTGACTTTCCCAATGCTGGTCAATTTGGCTCGGAGGTGGATGCGACCTGCTGCGGGTCGAAGAGGTGCTTCTACCTTACGATTTTTGTGGGCTAATTGCACGGTATCATCCACTATGTCGTCATCCCGAATCGAGAAGGGACTCGACTTTGTTCTGAATTTGGTGGCGAGATGAAATATTCGCACAACAACTCCCGAGCCCCGAGTGTGCCTAGATGTGGTTGCTGAGTTGCAATGAGGCCTATCTGCGCGCCTCCAAGGTGACAGAAGAGAACCATCCTCCCCTTCCTCCACCCACCCCTCTCCTGCCTCTAACTAGTCTCAACAAGATGCGACACTGAAGACCTGCCTAAAAGTGGCTTCATCCAAGGTCGAAATCCCACTCAAGTCCCTCGAACCACTTCGGCATAGTGTCTTGCAAAAGATTCCCTCCCGAAACAGGAGACTTTCAACCAAAACTTCTGCCTGCTCTCCGTGATCTCGCCCCGTTGACGAGCAATTCAACTCCATCATACACACCACCCACCTGCTCCTCTCCTCCTCCTCTGCCCCATCGCTCATCGACCATCGTGCCAATGCCAACCACTGATCAACCCAGGCAGCTCGACCAGACAGCCCAACATCCATCCCGGCCATTGCGAAGAGTCGCAGAGGTTGAAAGCGCAGCAATTTTATTGGCCAGTCGACTTGGGCCTGCGTGTCGTTAGCACACGCGAGGTGGAGGGGAAGGAACACGACCACATGAAGCTATTTTAACACACTGAAGATATGCTTTACTCATAACACCGATCGAAGATTTCTTACCAACATCTTCTTTCCCCATATTCTTTTACGAATTTAAGGACAAAACATTACACAGGCATCTCGCGACATTTATTGACTCATCGAAATCTTTCGTCTGTTGCACGAGCCCACCGCCCCCCAGACCCCGAAGACCATGAGGGCGAGAAGCAGAGAGGAAGACCGAAGGCCGCATTGTCCCGGGTGCAGTGCGCTGTGAGACTGGCACCTCCCCGACCGCCCCGCCTCGCCCGCGCTTTTATACTCCACCCGACGCTCCCAACCGCAACAACCACATTGGGGGAGCCGGCTGCATTTTACCTTATTACTACATTTTCACTGAAAGCCCAGTAGCAAAGAGTGCAACTAAAAGACGCGCTCTTGTCGCAAGGTGGGTTCATCTGGTCCCACGGGGATTGGTCTTTTGCTATGCAACAATCAAGTCCCATCCAGGACTGATAGGTTCTCCGAGATTGTCTTGTGGCGGTTTGGTCCAGCATAAAAGAGTGACTTTCAACGCTTAGGCTAACGTGTGAATCGACCGGTGTTCACTGATTTCTACGTGACGAGCAAAGTGTTAGTGCAAGGTTGACAGGCACTCACGCTCGTTCCTGCCTCTCCTTGACTCCTCCTTTAGGATCGCTATACTATATTCCTCTTCTTTCAGGTTCCTGTCCCCGTATGACCGCATAATCGCATAATCTGACATGACGCTCGATTGCATGCGAGGTAACACAAGAAAGCCTCTCGCGAAGCCTGGACTCTCCGCCTTCCGCGCTCCTACGAAGTGGGCGTTCACCTGGATACATCGGAGAAGTGGCCCCGTGCTCCCGTCTCCTCCCCATCCTTCTCCTCCCGGTTCCCACCCACTGTGACAACACTCCTTCTGCGCACACGTGACGCATGTTCACTTGGGCGCCCGGTTCACTGCTGCCGACTGTATCTTTCACTGTGTACACACTTACGTGACGTGCAAATGACTCATGTGAGGTGGAGTCACGTTGGCTGATGGCGAATGTTGGCCTTGGCCACTCCTTTTACACGGAAATGCGATACGGGGCGGAGACGCCACGGAGGCAGGCAGAAGTATGCTGAAAGTCTCTGTTTCGGGCGAAGGGACTCTTTTGCGAGACGACATGCCCAAGTGGGTTCGAAGGGACTTGAAGTGGTGATTTCGACCTTGTTGATGAGTCACCAAGTGGGAGTTTTAATGGTGAGTCTCTGTTTGCGGGGAAGTGTTGGTCATTCTTGCCCCATGGCAGTTCCTTTTCTCCCATCCCTGTGCGGCGATGAAAATTGCACCTGCACAAATACGGGGTGATGTGCTTTTCGACGAGGCACGACTCTTTAATTGGCGTCACAATGGAGGATGTTAACTCGTCCACGCGCAAAGCTCGTCGTTCACAGGTGCGACGGGCACCTGGATGAGCGCCGTTGGCTCCTCGGACGCCGCGGCGGTCTGAGAGTTCCAGTGAAGGCTCAAGAGACGCTGACACCGAAGCCGAATTAACGCTAAATTGGCGGACGTGCGGAGATGGCAAGTGACTGCACTCGTGTCACCGTTGAAAGACGCAGTCCTGATTCACGCTCGGCATGACCACGAGGTAAGGCCAAAAGCGCGACGAGGCGATTGGAGGAAGTGGCCACAAGTGAGCAAATTGCGGGGAGTAGGGAAGAAGAAGAAATGGTCACCGGTGGAATCGGCGACCGCAGACACCGCGGGTGAAATTCATAGGGTTTGGTTGCTCTTCCCAGCCGGCTGAGATGGCAGGATTTCCTCCTCGCCCACCTTCCACCCCCAAGAATAACTCTCCCCTCAGTGGCGGCGCTCGGACGTGAGGCGGGGCAGGGGAAGGAAGTAACGCACTAGGCGATACACGCGAAAAGGCGTAGGCTGAGTTATCTCAACACGAGAATTAGTTGCGCTCCAAGAAATGCAACTGCGGCCGAGTGTCCACTTCAGACGCCGAAACAGCACGCATAAAGCCGCGGGCGTGCAGAGGAATGTTTAAGATTTCCTTGGGTCTGTGGGCGATTCGGGGCAAGCGCAGAAGTTGTGTGTCCTCTACTTAACAGCTGAGAGTAGCATTTTCCGCGCATGCACAGGGTTTTCCTCCAGACCGCTCGCAGTGCTTACAAGGTCCACTCAACTGATGTCGAAAGAGCCGCCGATAACTCCGCTTTCTGTGGTGGTCACAGCTTGCGTGAGAGGGACGCAGACTTATGAGGTTCAGAGACTCTCTCTGCTCCCTCATGACCATGGAATTTCGCGTCTAACGATGCGGTCTTCCGTTTGGCGGCGGGCCTCTTTCCCTCACTCCCGCCCACAGTCACACCGCCGACTGCATTACTGCATGACTGCATGACGGTGGGGAAATTTCACTGCGTCCTGCACAACCGCTGGAAGTGGAGTGGCGGGTGTGACGGCCTAACTGAGGCGCCCGACAATGAGCAAAAAACCGCGCATTCTCCTGCTCCCTCCCATCTTTCGTCTCGCCAATTTATGGCAAAGGCAGTAGAAGGCCATGAAAGTGGCGCTCGTCGGTCTTTTAATTATTCACTAGTTGGCAGTGTGGAGGGAAAGCAAAAGGGTAACACGAGGAGGCGTGCACTTAAAGAGGAGCCTGCTGGTGCACACTGAGGCTGCAACAATCGCCCCGCTGTGCGCGCGACTGCTTTTCTGCCGCTTTCTTGAGTCTCCGCGGTCACGGCGACTTGGCAATCACTACCGCCTGGGAAGTGAATTCCGCCGCGCTGGCGCTTGAGTGGAAAGCCACTTGTTGGCAACGCGAATGAGAGCAGAGTGGCGACGGCGAAATATCCGTTAGTGGGCGGGAGGCCTCGCCCCATGGCGGCCGATCTGGAGCCCTCGAGGGCACACTTCCTGCTTTCATCTCGTCAAACCCTTTTGGCTCTCCTCCGAGGGCATCGCGGGAAGGCAGCGCACCCGCAGGCTTTTCGGTGCGAGTTGCCTTCTCCCACCCGCTGTGCAGAGAGACATCGCTCCGCGAATGTGACCGCCAGCGGGGAGGAGGCGGCCATGTCTTCGGACCAGATAAATGAACCACTCGCTGAGGCCGGTCAAACTGGGCGCCCTCGTGGACCCGGCCAATTGTAACAGCCGAGCAATGCAACCCGTCTCAGCTCCTCCCCCCTTTTCCCCCTCCCTTCACCTCACCTCACCTCCCTGCCCTCCACTACCCCCGGATCGACCGATTTGGCCGCCGTGCCACACACGAACGAGTGCGGGCTGCATTGCGATCGATAAAGGCCCTGGGGCTGCCCCGACATCAGATCAAGGAGCACTCCACGTGCCGCACTTTGTCAAGGTGCAGCGAATGCGCAATTGTCCGCATCCTCCTACACTCAATGGTAAGTGATAAACTCCTTCTTAGCAATTAATCCTTGTCCTACATAATGACTGTTATCGTTAAGTGAATGGGTATTGTTGCAATCGACGAAATGCCTTCTAATTTGTTGGGCTGACCTTACGACTGCTCGATGGCACAACAGAGACAGGTCGAAGGTCGGCGCCGACAAGTCGGGGGGCGCTGGCGGGATCGGGGGCGGGGGAAGTGGTTGATGTTCTAAGTCACAACTCTCGCGGTGCTCGTTTGGCAGATTGGAGGGGGACGGGTCGGGACGCGGAGGAGTCTTCCATCTCGCCTGATGTGCCGATTGGTGGGTCCAAGGACGCCGCAATACGCCAACGGACACTTTCTCGCCCGATCCCCGACTAGGAGATTCACCTCGAGGCAGTCACGGCATTAGCCCAAACACGCCAGACGGAAATCTCCACGATAATTTTGATTGAAACGTGACAAATGCTCCTTCTGCAATGGCCGCCGTCGGGGCGGGTTGAGGAGCCTAGATGGTTCTCGCTTCCATGAAAATGTGACCGGTCTTCCGTCGATGCGCCGTCGAGTGCGGAGAATTCCACAGCTGGCACTGAGGACGCATCCTCTAACGACATTGGCGTTTACCAGCCGTTTCTCTGCCCATTTGCGTTAAGCCAGTCTGCCCACTTAAACAGGCAGGCACCGTTAAAGAACTCGGTGACTCTGTAGTTGCGGTTTGCGCATCCCAGATGGCTGTGAGTGGAGGTTTTGACTTCTCGGCCCCTCACATGAAGCCGTGGACTGACCAAGGCCCCGGGGAGGCATACACGCACGGCGGGTGACCGCTTTCCCACCGCTTTCGCACCGCTCGCCGCCCACCTGCCCGCCGTCCTCGATTTCCTCCGCCCGCGGAAGAGGGCAGATGCGTCATTCCGCCGGTTGAGGAGGTCAACACTCCTCCAGACGCCATGGCGTTGCTTCGCTCTGTCCGAGGGCGGCTCTCCGCGTGCTCGTCCACCTGATGTCGGGGGGCGATGGCTGCACCGCCTTCATCGATCGCAATGCACCCTGCCCTCGTTCGTGTGTGGCACGGAGGCCAAATCGATCGGAGAGAGGCTGGAAAGAGGGTGGGGAGGGGTAGAGGGGAGGAGAGGGCATAGAGCTCACTTACGAGATCACCTGCCGACTGGTCTGGCAGTGCAAGTGGACGAGAATGCCTCGGTGGCACGTAAACCCTCCACCGTGTGAATGCCGTGTTTGCGGTGAAGGCTGACGTCCTCCTCCTCCCCTCCTCCTCCTTCTCCTTCTCCCCCCTCCCCTTCCCCTTCCCCTTCCCCTTTCCCTCGGCCCATCTCCAGGCTGGGGGAGCTTTTAACCCCGCGCGTCGCCTACCGCCCTCCAAAGCCTCATCACCCCGCGACCCTCTCGGCCTTCTGCAAGGGTCTGACAGCAGGACCACAGATGGCATGTTGAGGCATTACGGGAGAAGGCAGTTGATTTTACCGATCCCGTCCGCCCCCATCCGCCCTTTTTCTGTGTCAATAATTTGCGTCAGGCGTATAATCAGTCCATGGTCGCGCACGATGTCCTAGTCGGACAAGTCTTGTCCACGCTCAAATTGTTCTCCTCGTCCGACCAACATTCTTCACGGGTTTTGTCTCCGGACTGTATAATTTCGTTCAAGTGAGGAGGCGCTTTATTTCCACGAAGCCCCCAAAGAATGGCTACTTTTGCCTCCTCCTCTTCATCATCCTCCGCCTTCGCCTCCGCCTCCGCCTGCGCCTTTCAAACTTTCCTGTCAAAATGTTGTTGGGGTTGAGGCATCATCCCCAGTCCCCGCTGACAGACGAGGTGGCGTGGAACAGTCTCGGTGCAGCGGCCGACGGCGCCTCGTGCTCCCCGCCTCGCCCCTCCGCGACCCACGGGCTGGCGGCGGGTGCTGCGAGGTGACAGTCACTTCCGACCTTCTCCAATGAGGCTCCTTTCTTCTCCCGCTTGCTTTAATCCCCTCCGCAGGCTACGCTGCGGCTGAGTCGAGTTGCCACGGAGAGTAGAGCCGCAAAGTTGACGGACGACGGCGGAGGCGGAGGCGAGGGGCGGCGACGAGGAGTCGCGTTGCGTCGGGGCTGGGCGGAGCGGGGCGGCGGAGGGATCGCCGAAAGAGCGGATGGCACGATCGCAGTGGGAAGGAGGCCTCACCGAGTGGGAGAGAGTGGGACAGTGGCGCAGAGTCGTGTCCGAGGGAGGCGAGAACGTCGGATGAACGTAAGAAAAGTGCGGTGTTGAGGCTCGAGGGTAGTCATGATGCATAGACAGGTGAAAGCAGCCGAGTGGCATCGCTACTTGCATTTAGGCGGCACAATTCGAGGGCGAGAAGAGATAGGGAAGACCCAACTCTGCGGGGCATTCCGCGTCCCCTACAGGGCTTTTACTATAATGAAAATTTGGCGAAAGTATAGGTCGTTAGAATGGCGTTCGCCGACAGAAGAACTGTGCATGATGCTAGTAAGTGAGAAGAATAAGCGTGCCTTATAATCCATTTTGAGCTCTGCTCGCTGACGCTTGAAATATTGCCGACAGGAGTGTGGAAGGAAGAGAAGCAGTGAAAGACGCTAAGCAGTCAGCGGTCAGATCGTTTCGGTGGTGCGTTATGTCTTGAGGTGCTCACAGCTTTAGTCATGGGACAGTCGGTGGGTCACGTGCTGGGGCGCGCCACAATTCGGCGTGTGGTGGAATCGTGCATGGAAGCGCCAATCCGGAACTCAGGCCACTTGTCGGGGATATTTTCGATTCACATAGCACGAGTGGGTTGTTCGAGCCACCCCACGATCTCCTCTCGCCCGACCCCCTACCCAGTCCGACTCTTCCCTCGACTCGCGAGCCTCAATCTGCCCGCCCCATAGCAACCCGGAATGGCGGTGACAGTCCTTTCCAACGACCGAACGTCCCTTCGGTCGCATCATCACCGGTCAAACATCGTTACCAAACTCGACGACTCGGGCTGGTCGTCGAACTTTTCTTACGTTTATCCGGACGTTCTCGCCTCCTCGGACACGACTCTGCGCCACTGTCACACTCTGTCCCCACTCGGGTGAGGCCTTCCCTTCCCACTGCGAGTTCGTGCCATCCGCTCTTTCGGCATCCCCCGCCCGCTTTCCGCCCAGCCCCGACCGCAACGCGAACTCCTCGTCGCCGCCCCTCGCCTCCGCCTCCGCCGTCGTCCGTCAACTTTGCGGCTCTACTCTCCGTGGCAACTCGACCCATGTCAGGTAACCATGCCTTTCTTTTGCTTTGACAGCAATTTCTTCACCATTTTTTCTCAAGGGCATTACGAAACACCTTGATTGTCCTGTACTTTCTTTGGGTCATTGCTGTCACACGCGCAGATCAGCGGGGGACTCCACCCCCGCAGCCGCCCACGCTCGTGCCTCCACCATGGACGACATGCCTGCAAGGGGTTCGCCACCTCTCCCCACACTCCGCCCACACTCTCGTCTACCGTCGAGGCCTCCACGTGGACACAAGCCAGGCTCAGGGTGGCCGAACGGACAAACCCCACCGACGAAAGACGCCGAAGGGAACTCCTGACTGCTTCAGTCAGGCAGAAAAGGCGCCACCTTGCGTCGAATGGGACTGCTCGTTTCGTAGGCCCACTGCATCCGCGAATTCAATATATATCCCGTTTGAGCTCCCTCAGCGCGACAGTCGAATTTTCCACCTGTTGACTTGTTAATTTTTCCATTCGCCGGCCGATGGCCGTTGCCATTCAGTTGTTCTCCCCCCGTCGGACAAGGAGCCGCCGTCCCTCCCGCCTCCTGGCCCCACCACAAGTTTTAAAGTTGAGGGATCACCTTCGACAATAACTTCAAACCGCGTTAATCGTTGCATCGGAGGGCGAGAAAGAGTCCAGGCGATTCTTTACCCACTTGCCGGATGTGCGGCATTCGAGCGATGGCCTTCGGAAGTCCTCCCGACGGACTGTAGAAGATGCACACAAGAAAAAAAGGATTACAATGGACAAAGAAAGCCATCTGGCTACCCCATCGCTTGCTCCCCCTTCTCCCCACTTTTCGAGGTGTCGGAGCACGTATTCGTTAGGCCCCTCCAATTCGCTCGGAGGAGCCAAGGGCCAAGGGGGAGCGACAGTCTCACGTGGTAAAGTGACAATTGCGGGGTCTTCAGACTCCAGACGCCAAGTCTACTCCCATG
Organism: Dipylidium caninum; assembly: GCA_017562135.1. NCBI lineage: Eukaryota > Metazoa > Platyhelminthes > Cestoda > Cyclophyllidea > Dipylidiidae > Dipylidium > Dipylidium caninum. The sequence continues at coordinate 5,911 of QEYB01001681.1, read as the reverse complement.
TCGAAATCGACGTGTGTTTAATTTTATCCCGTGAAGATGCAAAATCACTTCAGCATTACAGGCAAATACAACACTCTCCGCCCCTCCCCCCCCTCGAAAAGGAGAGGCATGAAGGCCCGTCCGAAATTAAAAAAAAAAAACTAATCATCCCTCGCTCCGCCATCTCAATTCGCCTCACCGTCCATTGTAAGTGACTTCCGCGAGTCGTAATTTACTCTCAAACTCTTCTCACTCGAGGGGGCAGGGGGCCCGACAGCACCGAGCGACAGCCACTCAATGCTCTAAACCTCGTCTTTCTTCCCCCCGCCGACCCATCAACCCCATTTGAGCCTCGGAATAGCCCGACAATTATCGACAATGGCGAGATGATGCCACTGTATTTATCCAATGTACGGGAAAAGTCCATGTGGAGAGGCTGGAGGCCTGAGGCCGACGAGAATGACTGAGGGTCGAGGCGGTGTAGTGTGCAGGGGGGGTTAGGGATAATCTCAGCTTGTAGTCGACGTTAAGTTGCGCCACTTGGTAGTTCTGGTGGGAGGAGGGTGAAGTAAGGGTATTCGAAATTGGACGCCGCCGGTCGTACTTTGACGATGAGATTCGCAGACCTCGGTTGAGCAGCGCTTTCAGGACCAACGGTTCTTCGAGGTCCTTGTCAAAACCTTAAAGCCGAGAATGAAGACCTTTTTACTGTCTCATTCTCTTTATACTGTTTTCTTTTGAATCTATTACAAATTATACAGGATTAGTTGCACTTTTTCTCAATAAGACAACACCTTCACTCTCTTTGTCATTCTTTGCTCTTTACTCTAAATGCTTTCTCATCACCGTGCCGATATACCGAACGTCCCCTCCACGCCTTGCCGCCTCACTCCAGCGAGGAGCGCCTCTAAATCAGTTGACAGGCGTGATCGGGCGCAGGGTGAGAGTAAATTCACGAGACTTCGTATTTATGTTTAGGGGCCTCTCAACTTGGCCTTCCCGTAGATCGCACGAGGTAGAGAGCGAATGCGGCTAGAGCAAGGGTTGTCGGTTGGCCACCACTACTCCTTCCCTTCTAATATGATAGAGGAGTCGCCCTCCGTGGTGTCGTTCCTTCTTGCGCGTTGATCCTTCATGTAGTCTCCCTTGTCCCGCGTGATTTTATAGACAACCAAGCTATGCGCTATCAACTATACACCTACTTAACCGTGATCCCATTCCTATTTGCGGTCATCATTATATCCTCGCTCTCCCACATTATTCCTTTGCACTTTAGCTGTGCCCGCCATACATACTATTACCTGATTCTTATTTCCGCAAATCTATATCATAAACGTCCCCACCAAATTCAATCGCTGTCGCTACCGAGTGCGCCTCTTTATACTCTCTTTCGCTCACTCTCATCTCCCCCACTCTCTAACACCTTCACGCATCCCCGTCCCTCACCTCCACACAATCTACACCTTTAATCATACTAATTTTACAACCTGACCCTCCTTCCACCCTCGCTCTCAATCGGCGCAAAATGACCAATCACGTTATATGAGTAGTGTCCCAGCAACCCGTCGAGCTATTCGAGTGCACCGCATCGCGCCGCATTGGCAACTCACCTCTCGCTGGCTTACGATGAGCAAGACGTTGAGAATAGGTGATTGCTCTCGTTCGACCACTTGAGCAGGGTTTCATGCTGACGCTGTCACGGAAGTGAAAGTTTGACCGCCGCATTTTGGCGCGTTGTTGGCCGAATGATGGAGACTTGCCTCCGACCGGGGTGTGCCCGCTCTCTTCGCTCTCTGTTGTCTCTTACCTCGCTTCCTGGCGTCTTCCTATGCTGCACTCCTAGTACTGATGTCGGTTAGGGAGGCGCAATTCGAGGTGCATGTAGAAGTGGTTTATATCAATGAGACATTGCAGGCTGCATAGTCCAGTATGAGCGCTCCGAGGTTATACCTAAACATGTACTAAAGTAACATCTCCACAGCAAAATAAAGAGTCACCCATCTGATCTAGCTCCTTTAACTGGGACGAAAAAGTCACTCTTACTGGCGGGTATTTCACAACCCGTGAAGCAAATTCCAGAGGAAATTTGTGGGCACTTGGAAGGATTATTATTTTGAGCAAATGTGTCAAGCGTTGATTGCCGATCGCGCATAATTAACACACGCATATAAACACTTTGGCTAATCGGCACATCCTCGAGAAGTGCATTTTTGCGACTGTTAGAAAAAACAACATTCTCCAGCCACTTAATGGCGACGATACGTTGTCGAGAGAGTTGATGTTGTTGGTTCTGTAGACATCCTCTTGTGGAACCAGCACGTCGTCCGCGTAATGTTGGAAGAGAGAAGCTTGATCTCAATACCTCCCGCTACCGAAGGGAAGAGGTGGTAGTACGAGGAAACTCTGCCACCACCACCGCTGTTTTGGGTTGAAGTCACTTATGGGAAGTTGTGACATGTTGCAATTTCCAACCTTGCCTATATGCACCACTATGCATATTATAAACTGACCACTAGATTAATTAATCCTGGCTCCGTCTAGGATTATTAATTCTATGACAACTACAAGTCAGCGCATTTGAGGAACGCACTCTGCTTGATTTTCGCTTATCGTGAGAGAGGCACGAGGTTAGCAGATGACCTGTGGAGTGACAGAACCGTAGTGACGTCGAGAAATATTCGTTTCGTTTGAGGGAGGTCACGTCTCCTCAGTCCTCCTCATTCTCCCCCCCATCACCTAACCACCAAAAAAAGGAGTTTGAGCGGTTTCAGCCCGGAGGAAAAAGCGCCATATCAGGCGGCGGGAGCGGCAGGCTTTTACGGGCCAACACTCAATGTCGCTGTTAATAGGGAGAGATGCAAACGCGTTTCTTATATATTTTGCATATTTTACAAATTGCCGATCAACTTGCACAGCTACACTAAGGCAGATAAAGGTCTAACTTCAGAAAAATTTATGTAAATTTATTTATCGTATGATTTAGTTTTTTAGCGAGAATAAAATGTATAAATTAAATCGTGAGAAAATATGAGCGCGTTAAAAACAACAGCATGTCGCGCTATATTAGTCCTTGTATGAGCACACTAAAGCCTTCTTCTTTTGTTTCTGCGATTCCAAACGACTTTTTAAGCAAGGAAATCACCAATTGTTAGCGCCTAACGAATCAATGTCAAGTGTTAGAGTTGACATCTCTGAACCAAACGCCTTAATAACCACTTAGAATATTCATTGCTCTTACGTAAAGCCTTGAAACTTTAATAAACAAGCAATTTTACCTGTAAACGGAATTTAAGCTACAAAGAAAGTCTTTTACGCATATTAGCTTTCTCTTTCTTGACGAAACGCGGTTGGGGCACCGCATAACTTTCTCCCCTATCTCCACCGCTTCACGATGGTTGGTAGTGACGAACCAAGCCCGCAGCAGTCCCCCGAGCTATTTTCCAACTTGAATGAGTCCTGTATCACACCGTTTCGCTAGATGTGGAGCTCTTTTCGACCCGAATAGAGAGGATCTACCATCTGCACAAGAGCCGCTGTCTGCAAATCTGCATATCCCCAAATCGGTTGAATTTCCCTTAGCCATTTCTAACCCCCCTTACTTTCTAAAACTATCGGTCCTGCATCATATTTGTGTAGTTTCAAACTAATCTCGCAATTTACACAGTTGACATTTCCAACTCCCTTACCCTCGCATACTCTACCAGCAACTATCAGACAGGGTCCTGTTTTCGTGCACATGTGAGTTAAGAATTTATTTTTGATAACAACTGTCTCACTGTCGCCCCATTTGTTTTATCGTTTTGGTATGTGGGCTGTACCCTGTGCTGCTTGTTCTGTGCTGCCGCAAGTTCCCCACACCAGAAGTTTCTTGTCACTGACTGAACTGAAGTCCACGTCGGTGCTAGAGCGAAAGCCCGAAGTGGCACAAAACTGTTTCATACGCCCCTTGCCCCTCCTTCCTCATCCAGTAATCATTCCAAAAGAAATTGCCCTCTTACCTTATTTCCCTTTCTGGAGCTGTCTTTAAGTGACTTTTAAATTTCTCTGCAGCATTAAATTCCGCTACCGACCCGCAAATATTTTCACTTATGGGCGTGTTTAAAGATCCATGAGAATTGGGAGAAAAAGAGCATCACTTGCCACTTGTTGTTCAACTTTTCTCCAGCGAGCGTTGAACTTTCCCACCGCAACACATAGTCTCCGCATCCCCCTTTCATCCTTTTATATATAGGTAAACGTTTTTGATTATCATGCATGATTTTCTGTGTTTTCATGTATCCTTTATATGCCGACATACCCCCAAAATCTATTATCTTATAAGCCTCATAATTCCCGGTCAAACATAAACTTAAGAATGCTTGCAGTCTTAAAGATAATATAAAGGAAGCCAATCTACATTGTTCACACTCACTATGCATATGGTGAAAGGGAACACAGGTAAGAACTCACAGAGTGGTGACAACCAGTTGAATTATGAACATATTATAGGTGTTGGACTTATTTTTACTTGATCTTCAGATCGGACGGGAAAGTGTCGCCTCGCTGTTGGGCCCATATCCTGAATGTACTTCCCACCCACTCTTCCCCTGCAATATTGTAATCCCGCTTGAGTTTCACGCATATTACTATACTACCTCACAGTTAAATACCAAAATCTCTCACAACAATATGCATTTCTGAGAACAAAGAATACTTAAACCAGCTTTACCACGTTTTCGACTCCACTCATTGGTTAAAGTGGTTGCTAACAAAAATATTTAGAGTCTAAATAGACAACAGTTTTATTAGTAAAGAATCACGCGATCTCCAAATTGTTCATTTTCACAGCTAAATTACTAAAAGCAGATTAATTGGTAGAGATTAGATAGTTGCAAAGACACCTGATATGACTTCCATACAGCAGTACAAATGAATCTTTCTAATGATGTCTAATGTTGTTAGAATCAACTCGCCTACGTGACAACACGTGCATGACCAGAGAAATGAGTCACGTTAAATTATTGTAGGATACTCTCTTGCAATAGAGATCTTTTTAATGTTATGCTCAGAGTACCAGAGACCGCATCCAGCTTTCACACCGACATTCTGTCAACCGTAAGATAATACATTCATGCCTGATTCAAATGACCTCGCCCGTAAGCTTCTACAGCTTATAACGCGATAGTTCAGCGTGAAGGATTTATTTTTGTACATATTGACCCTTTAGACTGGAACTCTTAGATATGTGCTAAATTAACCCCACTCCCCCCAGAGCCAGGCAATCTGATTCAGACTTTTGATTTTTATGTACCTCTCCAACCAAGAATCCCAGATTAGACGAGTGAATAGCGCGCTTGACTCAATAGAGTGAATGATTCCGCGTCGTGCATTCGGCCAAGAACCGAAAAAGTACAACTATCAACACCAGGACGAAAGAATAAACAAAGGAAACCTAACTCGTAGATGCAATATTTACCAATGAGTAAATTGAAGGACAATAGATACGACCCTGAGTAGAGCTCGAACTTAATAAACGCTCGAGAATGCAATTTTAATGAGCGATTAGAAATAATTATACTGCTTATCTCATTGTTGAACAGACCGCTATGAATGAATCACTAAGCCGCTGTTGTCACTGTTCAAGCCACTCAAATTCGTTTATAACACCTATTTGCGCGACAGTGAGAAAGGATTCCATCGTGTTATCCTAGATAAATTGAAATTGGTCAAGGAAGATCGGTATGGACACAAACTAACAGGCAACAACGACTTGATTCAATAGCACACCAAAACAGCTGACCACACCAGACAATTATTAATACTCAATTTACCTAATTGTGACAGAGGCTGATGTAGACCAAAAAGAAGAGTCGCGTTATATTTGGTCGGAGTTTGGATATTCTCAAAGTTCCATTAGTCAGTTCCCACTTTCTCTTTAGGATTCTCTCTCTTT
>QEYB01001680.1:0-27378 GCA_017562135.1 Dipylidium caninum | reverse complement strand
TTGCAATTGCAAGAATGAGACCTGATATTCCGCCTCTCACATCCCAAGATGCAAGTAGCATAGGGTTAACGGAAAAAGTTGTTCATTCACAAACCCAACTTAGCTACTTTTGATAATGTAGACAACTTGTACTTGTCGCCGGCAACTTCACACGAAGGCGTCGCACACGTAAGACAGACATGCAGTAAATTAAAAGTGGAGACGCACCGTCTTCTCATCCGGTAGTAGAACTCGCCTCCGAGTATAGACGCGAAATTCAGCGCTTTTTGCGACTAAGGTTTTTCGCCAACAGCACATTCCTAAGCTGCCAGTGCGCGATGCACTAGTCTGAACGGGAAGGAAGAGTTATAACCTGATTTTGGTAAGGTAAGGCATCCTTGCTCTGCTTTGCATCCTTAAAACCTTGTCTAATTACCGTTCCATCTCTCCTCGTGTTGACGAGGCCTCGTACCCGCTAGACCACCTCTGCCCGCTTGATTTGGTGCTCTAATACTCTTCGGTTGAGACATAAATGATTGCCTGCGTTTAAAACAATTTGGCATTTAAGAACATTTTGCTGAACACACAACATCTGCATGAGGCTACCGCGTGCCAAAGTGATTGGCCGTGTGTACAAGAAAATTCTGTCGGTTTTGGAGCAAAGCAATGTGCAACTCCCCCTCCGTCAAAAGTATATAGTTCATTAGTATTAACTACCCTTTACCAGCGTAAGAGCAATTTGTATGTTAGGCATTTTTCACAATGTTTCATCTTTCAATGCCCAGAGAGTGAACCAGGTTATATTTGACATATTTCTCAGTTTTTGTTTTTTTCCTCTGACAAAAATTAATATGGCATGATATGGGGGCATGTCAGATTGTGTTAATTTCGATAAATATGTTGGATGCTGACAGGAATTTTCCCAGCACTGATTATTTTGACGTAGTCCCTCAACAATATTCCGATCTGGCTCTTTTTGGTGCGGCCACCGGTGTCTCCTCCTTCCTTTCTACTTGAAATTTGCTGCTTTTAAATTATTCCAGTTTGCTAACACAATTTCTCCGAAGGCAGCTTTCGTCCGTTTTATCAGCTGTTTTGTACCGAGCACGCAGAGACGTGCATATGACGACTCGATCATTCACATTATTCTGCGTTGAATTCATTGGCCATCCATCCATCGTTATGTTGTCAGCAAGGATGGTTGCTCCAGACGTGGTCTCAACATAAAATAGGCGTTCAAGCAAAAGACGAATCGCCCGAATGGTGGTTGATAAGAAAGTCAAAAGCACTGTGACAGTTTTCGAACCAGCTCCTGCACGTTCTGCCAAAAATTGCACCTTCACCAAACGCCTTAAATAATTTGTTACATGCTTCTGTAGCAGTATTTCCTTGTTGAAAAATTCGTATAAAGTATAGCGGCGTAAATGAACTTCATGGTAGTCTTCACTTAGACTAACCAGAATGAACTTTGTTTTTCGTAAAAGTAGAGCCGTATGTGGCCAAATAAACAACGGGCGACATGATCGAAAATTGTCATAGAACAATAGAACCTTCCGCGTAGAGCCTAACACAAAGATGAGAAGTGTTTCACCGATGAACACATTTACGGAGTTTGCAGACGTTCGACGTAAGCCTTACAAGCAGCTGAGACGATGCAAATGCATAAGTACGCACAGGATCATCTTGAAGGTGTCCGAGAACGATCAGTTCTCATCGGTGACGAAGCATTAAGGAAAAAGCACTTACACCCCTGGAGGGCGAGGTAGGTCATGCCCCTGGCCACTTGGACTGCGAAACGGAGGAGCACCGATTCCGTCTTCGAGCCTGTCTGAGTGGCAAGCACAGTGCGCCTCCCTAGAAGGTAGTTAACCAGGGACTACCCTCCTCAGCGTACTCCAATATCATCATTGGGACCGACCTGTATATTGCAAGAACATACAATCGTGTTCCTCTAAATGAGGGGCCTTAGTGAACAACTTGCATATTTGGATTTCACAAGAGTTTTAAATGACATCCTCTTCCTAATACGGACTGCAACGAGAGATTTTCCATCCATTGATGGCAGGGGCAAATGCAGTTGTTTTTGCCTACGGTAAACTTATGCAGCAACACCAATTCTGATTAAAATCTTCAATCAGTCTACAGCCTTAGCCGATGGACCAGGGTCTAATTAGTACAATCGCTTTCAATGCAGAGCAAGTAGCAAGAGCATTTTAAAGGATGAGATTAAAGTAAAAGGAGCAAGTCGGCTGATGAAATCTGGCGGCCAACTTCACTGTCGACCACAATCGGCAGCTTAACCTACCCTTGCGAGTACTTGTTGCGTAGAGTTGAATCACGTTCTCGTGTTTGCCGATGAACTTCATCAACTCCATCTCCTGAACGAAGGCGACAACATCTTCCTCTGTTGTGAATCATCTGAATATCATCACAACACCAGATAGTCTTAACAACGAGTGAGTTGATGGGCATTTTAGTGTACAAATAGCACTCGCCATGAAATGCCTCGCGGTACGACTGAGAATGCACAGTTGGGCATTATAACAAGGAGGTAGACAAAATACACGTATGCACGTCATTGAGCATGGTTCATCAAGTTAGTGAAGTATACACACGAAAAATGCCTGCGTGGACATCTCGCTATACCAAACCACCACGTTGTAGAGTGAGAGACGAATCAAGTAAAAAACGAATTTACCAGGCAGGCATTTCAAGAATGAAACTACCAGTGAACAGCAATAAAAAAAACACGAAGCTCTAGCCGGGAAGAACCTTCGCCGCATCCCACACTCTTTAAGGATGTGGCATTCATAATTGCGGTGGAGCACGGGAAGAAGGCTAAACAAAAATTTGGGGATCACCGTCGTAAGCATGATATTTTCGAGACTAGGCGATAAACTGGGATTGCCTAAAGGAAGAGATCATGCAAAACAACTTTAAACAGCTCAGTCTAAAAGAACTAGTTCCACTCTTCCTCTTCACACTAGATCTTCGGCTGCACGCTGCTCAGATAGGCTTCTTATGGCCTGTCAGCATCCCACATAATGTTTCTATTTTCATGGAGAAATATACTTTACCTCGAAGGGTTTTAATTGCCACAGCTAGTGGACCTTTGACTCCCCCGGGCAAAATTAACGGCAGATCCCCTGAAGACTACACCGAAGGCTCCATTATCCAATCGTTGCTCGATGAGCAGGGATTGTGGGTTAATTTCGTAGTTTGCATCGAATGGAATCAGAAATTTTACCCTTCGTCCTTTACCGCCCCGTACCATGACATGACGGAAGGTCCTGGCGCCTGTGTCCTCTTTCGCCTAAACACATTTGAATGGCACCTATTCCTAGTTCAAAAAAACCGGGTTACTGTTTTGCTACATTGCTGGATTAGGGCCAGTGGCAGAAATCGCCGTGCCGCTAACTGTACTGGCAGTCGTTTCTGGAAGACACAACACAATTGAATAATTAAATATGTCAAACCAGTTAAATCTGCCCACACCTGCCGCCGACCAAGTCTTTGCCCTTTTATTGGCATTCGAGAAACCCCTACAACAAATTGCTGGCTTTAAGGTAGCAAGTTCGATGTGGAATGCTGAAATGCACACTGTTGTCACTTATGGTCTTGAAATGCGCGACTCTACCTCCTGGGTCCATAGAACTTCTCATTACACTTCGAATCAGTGAAGGCACTTTTGGGTGCGGCTCAAAATTCATACAAGTTACACGGGGAAGGATTCAGTCATCTTCAGCTCTTACTCGCTGGGCCACCTTTCCCGTGTACAACCTACAAATACACACAGATGAATTTACATGCCAAAAGGGCTCCCTCGTTAAGCATCTTGTGGTGAACGACGCCACCTACTGAAATACTCTACTTGGATCAGGGTACTGAGTGCCCCTGCCTTTCTCATCGTCGGCTCATAAATGCACGGCACGATGTAAGGCACGACCACAAAATGGCGGTTCTTCGAATTACCGAAAAAGGATGGGTTGTAACACGACCACGCTGACTGATCTCATTTTTTCGACATTATTGTGATAAACTTCTCACCATGGAAGTGAACCTTGACTTTAGGAGACTAGTTCCAGTGAATTGAAAGTATTGTTAAATGAGGAAGTCTTATAATGTAGGTCGACACCACGATTCTCTAGTTCCAACATCCCGCAACTTTTAACACTCACTTGACTTAAGTCTGACTCGAAGATAAATAACGACAGTCTTGGGACGGAACTCACCCCCATTGGAGTTTTCTACTTCAGGGGAAGCGATCACACCCCTTTGGTTCATAAAATAACTTCCTGCAGGTACGCAAAGAGAGATCGCGGCTCGGGTACCATGAGACTTCAGGGGGTTGATAATCTACAACTTCACCGGGAGCCCTCGAAGTGTACAGTGGTGAGTTTCTGATGATTACACGCTTGAAAACTACTGGGTGTAAGCGTTTCATTCGATACCAGACCAGGAAAGCGCAACACAGCAGCGAAACACCCATCACCACAGCCACGGAGACAAGACCTGTATGAGGGCACTAAAAACCGCCCAACTTAAACCGCTGTACTAAATATAGTACATTTCCCTAAAAATAAATTGGTGGAATCGCGACAATGGAGAAATATTTGGCCACCCAGTCCTGGTAGCGATGAGACAGCGGTACCCACACTAGCAAAGTGTTCGACGAGACTTTGATAGAAATTTGCTGGTAAAGATAACCACGCCCTCTGTGGCTCACACAGAAGTTCAACGACCGATTATTGCGCGACGTCAGACATTTGCAGGATTCGTCGAAGCAACATGTGATCAAAGAGATTACATGAAATAGTGTGCATTGGCACACGTTACTCAGCCATTGTTGAGTCAAACACTTTCGATGTCAGCAGATGTCACAGACACCTGTACGCTGTACCATTTTGCATCACGTTGAAAGAGTTGGCTACAAAGCACTAACTGCATGATTCGGGACTCGTTCTTCCACATCCTGTCTTCTTCCATGAATCAAACTTACGAGTCGTGGTAATTGCTAAAAGCAGATATTGGCACCTGAGGACCCGCACATCTTCCAGGCACGAGCATTTCAGTGATACGGGTGTAATGTGTAATTCCAGCGATGGGTTAAGCAGCTGTAATGCTCTCATCATCTGTTTTGCGTGAAAACAACGCCCCAGTTGGTAAAAACAGTCCAAAGCTTACAGTTCTATCAATGCCAAAGCATGAAAACCAGTCGCCAGTCAATCTGTGGTTTTTACAAAAAATTCAGTGCTGAACTAAAGCGAACTAAGGAACACGGGGTCCGCCAATTACATCGGAATTGTCACCTGCCATAAAAACTGCGGAATTGGCGGAAATGCTTCTCGTGCACGCGGTTAACGGACAGGAAAACTTACAATGGAATAGAGGACGCAGCCCTAGGTGCATCCACCTTGTTAGTTCCAAACTCCGCTTCGAAGGCAAGCCGCTTCGGCGTAATTTGACAAATATATGATCCCGCGTGTTTCCGCCGACATGAAGAAACTTGTCTTATGACAATATTGCGTCAAGTTCTTGGTGGACCACTCAAAGATCCTCTCCTACAAAGAGAAACAGTAAAACCTCACTTTCAATCAACTAACCGCACGTCTAGCCATGCATCCGGGTTAAAGTAAATATGATTTCGTTGGCAATGGTCTCTGATTAGTCTCCCATGAGTTGATATCCACCGAAACGGTGTGGAGTAATGGTAAAACCGCAATGACCGTCCCAAGTGCACTTTTAGTGTCCAACACCATCACATAACTTGAACAACTGGGAAGTCTTGGACGTAAGGCTTCCTAATGTTAGGTACCGAACCGACGAAAAGGTTTACCTCCGGAGAAGGTGCAAACGACAATAAAACTTACATTAATAATTCGGCCATACGACTTGTGCACTTCCTTCAAGGCACGTGGGAATAGAAACTGTGTCGAGGCGGCCACGGTGGCCTGCGACTTGTTAGCCGATATTCTGACACAAACGAAATGATCATTCTCACGTTAAGGACGGGTGGCGGCATTGGCAAGTATTTCGCCAACGAAGAGTCACTTTCACCCCATCGTGGATTTGGGCAGAAGAATTGAAGGCCAGTCCATCATAACGGAATGGCGGCGAAATTTGGCGCGACAGCACAGCGAGAAAAAGCAAAAGCAACACAAAGGGGCTCCCAACCCACTGCAACACAGCTAGACGCATTTTAGCTTCAACCGCGGGACCCCAACGTGCGTGCGCACCGTGGGACGCACTTTGGCTGCTGGCCCATTCGACGCCTACACAGCGTGGGACACCAGAGTGCGCCAATGGGAACGGTACAATGGCAAGTCGATGCGTCATGTCTCAATCCCGAGATGAGGAATGTGTGTTTGCTCCACTCAACAACCAATCGAATGACAGCGAGTGTGTGCCCCTTGCTACCTCTACTCCGGTCTCGTTAAGTGCCAACCGAGTGGATGATTGACTTGAGGCCTCAGAGATGCACTTTAAACGTCCTTCCTCGGATGGGGCGTTCACCAAGGCACAACGTCTTTCCTGCTATGATTCGGTCTTGTGTGCCATGAACATGCTTTACATATACACAAGATGAATCCAGCCTGTAAGTTCCCAGCTTTGTACAGCAGGACACATTTGTGCAATCGCGGATCCAACCAAAGTCCTCTTCCAATCTCATGTCGTCTGTAATTTGCCGGGAAATATGCATGCGTACCCTGAGGAAAGGTAGAGGTACAATTGCGTTAGTGTCAGATGCAATCACACCTAAGCATGGAGGACATTGCAAGCAGGCATGTAAAAATTTTCTCGTAATGGACTTTCGCATTTTGTGATTGGAAGCTGAAGAAAGATGAAATGAGGAGGTATAACGGAGGATGGCGGTGAATTCGGTGAAATGCCGACAATTTGGTGTTGAAGAGTGTCTTAAATGCACGGAATCTATGTCTGATTGTTGTGGGCAACGGGACTTGTCGAAATTGTACTGAGATTTTGCATTTAGACGCCAGAGGGAAGAATGTCGGAGGGGGAGGAAAGGAAGAGGAATGGCTAGAATAGTGTTAATTTTGGCTGTGATAGTGGAAATCCTGTAACGGAGTGTGTGCTGAATGGCCTGAAATTGACAATATTGGCCCTAAATGGACTGGTCAAAGGGTATTTCGGCGAAATTGCAATATAAGATTTTGTGTAGACATGGTGCAAGAAATGAAGGAGAATGGCATTGATTTTGGGTTTAGTGAAGAGAACAGGGTTTCGCAGGGTGCCCTAAATGAATTTATTTTGACGATAGGTGTCTCGGATGTGCTGCATTTGATCATAATGGTTATGGTTCAAATTCGTTCATACACCTCAAATGGGGATGAGATGATGAACAACAGAATGTAGCGGAAAAGGCTGTAAAAGCTGATGTCGAAAGGACCGTCACATACTGTACCAACTCTCGAGGTTGTCGCAGTGGGGGAGCAGTCATGTGAGTTCTGCTCTTAGAGGTAACGCTTCAAAGATAAGAGACGGATGAGTGCTTAATTAATCAAGTTAGATGCCGACAAATGCCTCAATATAAACCATAAGATAACCATTGAGCTCGCGTCGTTTTCCATGCTAAATGGCGGCATTAGCCTTGATGATTGTGGAAGACTGTTGGTACGCCTGCTGCCTCGCACATTTCCACCTACTAGCTTACTCACTTGCATTCGTGTTTGCCCACCACCCACTTATCTCGCCATTCGCTCCTTCCTTGCATCGCAAGTTTAGCGTGTTCGGAGTCTGATACTTTCCTTGTACTTCTTGGAGTCTGCCTGAAAAGTAGTCTATCTTTACGCCGACTTCATGCAGTGCAGTTGGAGTAAGAATTTAAATATTTTTGCTATTTGGGTCCAGAATTGGAGTTATGGTTTTTTAAGCTGATTAATGAGCCGCCGTCTTACACGAAACGTGAGTGAGTTGTGTGTGGCCCTTTGCTGCATTTGATAGTTATTCAAACTCCGTTTTTATCGCGATTGCATTGCCACTTCTGACTTATTAATCTTTCTGAAACTTTACCTTATTTACCATGGGTTAAGGAAACATCTCAACGCGTGCAAGCGTATCAGAACATATTTTTGTTTTTATAATTTGTTTTCGTACAGATGTCTATTATTTCCTTTTCATTTTTGATCACCAACGCTTCATGCTGAGGCCGCAAGCACAGTCTATAATCTTCAGTGATTTTATTGTGAAGTCGCACTTTTGTGCTTGTGTCGTTGATGTTATCTAATTTTTGACAATGAATTAATATATATCTTGCTCAGCACTTGAAGTTGGATTTGGGTTGACCTGTATTATCTAATTGGATGGTGAGCACTGGTTAGAATGTTTGTGTTTGTTCATATTGTAGCTCCTTTTCTTGGACTTTCTGTTGGTGATTGCGTTACTGTTTCTAGCATTTCATTAGTAACATCTACTTCTGCGTGGCCCTTGTACACTCCTTTTTAGATAGGTGCTAAAGCAGACATCTAAGATAGTGCAGGAGAAGGTGTCACGAATCAAAAGTATGGATGCCAGCCGAAGAGGTATTAGGTCGACTCGGGTCAGGAGTATTAGAGATCCAGATCGTAGATCATATTTGGCCTGCTTTTTCCGGAGTGCAGGTGCCGCGTGGGTGGACATCTTAGCACTTCCATCTCCCGATAAAAGGGGAAATGGAGAGATCACTCCTCGATAACCTAATCAGGCTGAATTTTTCACTGCGTCCGAGGAGAGCATGCACCAAAAACTCCGCAGGCTGAGCACGAAGGGTGCATGTCCTACCCTCGAGGCCTTATAATCCACCGCACGTGGGTGTTGTAAGATATTTGGTTATCGACTGCGGCGCATATTTGTCCTTCTTCTCTTGATAGACCATATCCATCCGTTGCTGGGCGATGATAGCCACGTCGATCACCATAGCCATGTTGTTTCGCAGCACTATGAACTCCGGCTTGCAGAAGGGGCGAGCTAGAGGCATGCGCGGTCCCCCTAGTTCGATGAGTCCGAAATGTTGAAGGGGGGTCCGAAGAAGGTCCGCGACGCGATTGCGCCTTTTACGCTGTGCCTCATGCGTCAACGCATAAGCATGCTAGCACACCGTCCACGACACGTGAGAAGCTCAGAAGCAGTCGGATGAGCACGTGATGACCGGACTTCAGTTCCAAGGATGTTGGTACGGAGCCTGACGTCACGAATGAAAAACCAAGGAGAAGTTTTTCTGTAGGCGGTGTAGCCAGTGAGAGGAATCATTTGGATTGAAGACCGCACGAGTGGGATGCGTCCTGAGTATAGTAGAATAAGACATCTACGTGCGGCTGACAGTTCTTCCCGATTGATGAGACAAAGGGGTAGATCGCACCAGATGCTGAACAAGTGGGTTCGTTAAACCGAGGAGTGTCCAAACACTTTCGCCTGTGTAGTACTATAGTGGAGAAGGATAAAAGATTTCTTAGTAAGTTGTCCTCGATGTTCGCATTAAAGCACGCGGTCGCCGTGTTTAGGGACAGCAGAAATCAGGACCAAGTGGCATGTCGGACTTGCCTTTCCCGGCCTTGAGAGTCATCTTGTGAGCCAACCCTAGCACTAGAGAGTGGTGCAGACTGGAGGGAGGAAACTTTGAAAGAAGGTTGACTTCTGCCGTAATTTCAGAGGCGCTTTGGTAAGATGCTGAATCAATGCGTGTAAACCCTCACCACGTCAAGTCCGTTCCGAAACCGTGAAAGGAGCCCTCATGCCCTAGGCGGCGTAAGGGCTACATTGTCCAGTCCAAGTAAAGAGGGCCCAACAGCAGAGAATGTGTTTTTGGCGTCGTCGCAGAGTCTAGTTGAGGTGAAAATCGGTACACCGAATATAGTTGGATGGTGGTGACGAAAGAAGACTTTGTTAAATATCAGGTCGAGGAATGGAGCATATTGCGATGTTGATGGTTGGAGGGGGGCAGGGGAGTGCGGCTATGAGGCTGACGAAAAAGTGGGTGCAAATGTGGAAGTGGGAGGGAGATCCGCCACAAGTGGCAAAAAGTATATTTAATTTGGCATACGGTGAATAAACAGGACTTCATGAACCTCTAATTGAATGGAAAGCGGTCCCGAATCGGTGGAAGGCTTCTTCTCCGTTGTGCCAACCAGGCTGCAGTGACAGTAGTTGGACGGTGACCCGACGTGTGAGGCCGTACGCGGTGCGGTTAGTGCGTGTCATATATCCATGAAATTTTCAACCCACGTGGCAGACAGTTCAAAACATGCATGATAAATACATTGGCGCAGTTACTGAGTCACTGACAAGTGAGTGCTGCCCGAGATGAAGTGGCGTAGTGGGAGGAAGGCTGCGATCGCCTACAACATCATTCCTCTCCACCTCCTATCCTTCAACGTCAATGCGTGGTGCTTCGTTAAACCACACTCACTATCACAAAAGACATACTCCGATGTGACCGCGTACCAGACTGTCCCTCGTTTAAGGAAGTTATCAGACGTAAAGAATAACCAGTTTTCGCATTGCCATAAAAGCATGCTTCAAGCTGCCTCTTTGTAACTTCGGGGCTCGACGGCATGAGGAATGTGCAACTCCCGCCTAACTCCACTGCACGTCCAACTGATGTTGATGTCGCGGCTGGGGATAAGTCTGTCCAGGTGGATGATTGACTGTTGTCGAGGTGTCTTCTCATAAACGCACAAACACATTGACGAGGGGAATGATGAGATTTGCGATGGAGTGCCTGTGTCTCCCTCACAATGGCCTCGATGTTGTCGTGATGCCGATCTAAGTAATTTCAATTGGATGCTAAGACACGTGCACCAATTGTGCTTAACGAAATCGTTTTTCTTCACCAAATAATCACTTGCCTTGTTGCTGCACAGAGAGGGCCTCATAACCACCACAATTTGGTTAATAAGAATAGTAGAAGTTACGTTCAGGGGTTCCAATTTCTTTTAATATAATCTACCCTAAAAGTGATGCGTCAGTTGTGCTCAACGAATTTGTGGTTCATCAGCACAACCGATTGCTTCATAGGTACATCATAAAACCTCACTTACCCACCACATTTTTGGCCAATAAGAAGTGTATAAGTTGCTGTCCAATTATTATGACTTCGATTAATATAATATACCCTTAGTTACAAAGAACTACAATATATGACCGTAATGCTCTGCTATACAAGTCACCTCAGTCATTACAATTGGTGTTTGGAAGATGATTGCAGGTTGAACGGAGCAGGCTTTCCCGCTTGAATTGCGTGAGGCTCTATTATCGATCGCGAGCGTCTGCGGTTGTCAGCGGCTCAGCTTATACGGACGAGGATTCGGACAAGCCTCCTTCGCAATCTACCCTTCTAACAAATCTCGCTCTCCGTTACTTCAATTCGCTCTTGCCCTTTCTCATCTATCTGAGCGTACGTCTGCATTTGTCTTCAGTAGGACAGAATGCTCCTCTGTCCAGAGAGTCCTCATCTCCTTCCTCCCCGTCCTCGTCCTCGTCTACGCTCCACGCTCCACTGACTCCCTGCCTCTGCTTCTGCTTCCTCCATCCAATTTCCAGCCTTATCAACACCTTCCTCATTTTCATCCCAGAGTGTAGTTACCACAGGCACATATGAACGATGAGGCGGACCAACTAGAGCTGCTGATGTAGTCAACTGCCGCACCAGCAGTGGTTTGGTGATGCCGACAGTTATAAAGAAAAGTGGTGGACTTACCTGAACAGGTAGTGGCATTGGTGTCTTCGATGGCAGTAGTTGCATCGAACAACGAATTTCCACACGGCATCGTATGGCACCACACGCCCTTATTCACTCTGTGTGGGAAACACTCCACACACATTCTCCATTCTGATGGCCAACTCTCTTTGGCGGTAACTTGAGAGAGGATGAGTACTTGCTGCAGTCTTTTTCCTCGTGTAGGTAGCATCGTGCCATATTGCAAGTTACCTTAAAAATCGTAACGGATGACTCGTACTCAACGTGAAGTCATGAATCGTCTATTCTGTCATACTAACCTGCCCACCTACTGCTGAATTTCCTCTGATGCGTTGCGTTAAAAAAGAGGAGGCGGAAGCAGACTTCAACATTGGAGGATTGGCAATCAGAGTAAAGGACTATGATGCTGTCGAGTGGTGTAGCTACGTAAAATCAATGCAAGGAGTGGGCATTATCTTTGCCTATTGTGGTTCACCTACCATTTGCTTGCTGAGTTACTAAATCCTACCGGTACTTAACCAAACGGTACTCCTCTCCCAACTTTATGTCATCATTTATCGTTTACTTATTTATCGTTCTCCCATGAGTGATTTGTCTCTAAGACCTCTCCTGATGTTTACTAATCTACTAAACTTTTTTTTAGCTCCCAACCACGCTAACGTCTCATCGCCATTGCCACCATATAGTGGGGAAGGAGACATCAAAAAATCTGCCTCAAATTTACAATTGATACGACTGCCCTTCCCTTTCGCCATCAAACATCCTCAGTTCACGTCATTTAAGAATTTGGATGGTTTGGTTGTTTGATCATTACTGAAAACCAACGCCAAATCCAGTTATTAACTAATTGGGCTGCAAGAGCATTTGAATCTGAACAGCAGAGCTTTGGACCACTGACAATCCAATGCCATACGACCAAGGTGGTATGACACAATGGCTCAAGCCGAGGTTAGAGGAACTATTTTTGTATCCTCTTGGATAGCTAGCAACTTTCAGTCCTCTTATTTTTGAGCCTCCATTTCTGGGATGATTTTGGTGAGTGAAGTTGTGCTCTGTATTAGAGAACGTCTCGAAAGAGAGTCTGTAAACTCGACTTGAAAGTGCCATCTGCGAGTGGTCCACAATAGCGACATTCTCTACGATTCAAAATGTAATAATGGAAGATTTAACAGAACTAATGTCCTCGCCTTTGGCGTCGAGCAGATGCTAGGAAAGCTGTCTTCGTGCCACTTTGATCGTGTATGGCTTTTCCAAGGATCTTCAGAACGGCCAAAAGAGTTTGGCTCCTCACTTGCGGGCTACCTAGCGGACCATCCTACACGTGGCCACCCCTACACCTAGACCTTCCTCCCCACCCCCCGTCTTCAAAATTCATCCCTTTTCCTCGCCAAATTCAACTCAGCGTCCAACAAATTTTCCTTTTATTCAGTTCCAGTTCCTCTATTACCTGATGAAAGAGATTCACTGGGACATTGATATGACACTCACAACACATGACTTATTCACTCGAGTTGTGGACGAGTACAAGAGAACGTGTTATTTGGATGCTGCAGCTCGACTGCTGAGTCAGTCGACAGCGGTTTCGCATTACATTCGATGTCGGCAACCCCATGACGTAGTGACAAGTATGGAAGAGAGGTAGTACGAAAAGTGTCAACATTCTCGGAAAACCGAGGATCGAAGTGGAGACCGCTTACTAGTGAAGCATTAGTTATTCGCATTGGGATTGGCCTGCTTAGAGGAGTCCATCTAAATTTTTGGCATTTCTCCTCCATTATCGTGATTAACCCCAGCTACAAGGTCTCATCCCGTGTGAATGATTCGATAGACCGTCTAATCAACATATATTACTTATTATTTTCAATTATTTCCACGGTCACATCACCCTGTCAACGGAAATTTACATTTCCTAAAGCGTTGAAATGATGCAAAATATATATCTGAGTAGTTTACACAGGCGTTTATTGCCATCGTTCTCCATCTTACTTGCAGCCGAAAACTTACTCTTTTTGGGGACTGTCGCGTTGTGACCTGATGCCGGGCGCAATGGTTAATTCGCCTCAGCTCCTCCACTTGCTCTCAAGCCTACGGCCTAACTTGCGTGGAATTGGTGGGAAGCACTTCTTTTTCATCTATCGCCGCTTACCAGGGAGAGGTCGATAGTGGGGTGATCCCGTCGCCCCTGACGTACAAAGGAGAGCAGGCTTTCTTCCAATCGCCCACTTTAAGATGTTACTTTTCAGTCCCACTTCGCGTCACTTAAACATTGCGAATGTTGTTTCAGTCGCCTTGTCAGTATTGAAAGGGGGTTTGAAGGCTCCAACACTACTGGATATATCCTACACTCTAATTTTCTTCTCTTACTTCTCCCTCGCGGCCTGATTCATTTCAAAGGTTACCGTACTCTATTCAGCTTGACTATCCTCGGAGACTTTTAAAATAATGTAATCCTCTTTGTATTCAATTACGCTTTGACGAATATAGGATTCTGCCGTGGCTCTCCTCTTCATATACTTATAATTGCTTTAGTAAGACTCTTTTTGGGAGAGCAATCTCAAAAGCCACTAGAAGCCTTCAAATTCACTGCTGTACAATTGGATTACCGGATTTTAGCATCCTGATGGCTCAGAGGTCTTGCCACCTAAGAAGAAGACAAATCAGTGAAGGTTGAGTAAATTGTATTGAACAGATAGGTAAAGAGAAGACCAAGTTAAAATCACTTTAGTCTACTGTATGGTAGTACTGAGTGTGTTATGAATTGCTGACAATCCAGCAATCGATCGAGAGGTGAGGTGTAGGTTGAATTTGAATTCGCTGACGTGTTTCCTCCGAATTTTCACGAACAGAATGAAGAGCGGGAGGAACTGCTTCTTGGCATTCATCGTCGCCAGAATATGTCGATACTTCAAAAAACTTCGAAGACTGACGGAGTCTACGAAATATAGCGCTAGTGGACAGGAGGTGGACGATTAAACACCTGCTCACCACCATGTACAAGTGGCTCTTCTGGGTAAGTTGCTTCTATTACTGGTCTTTTGCTGTTGTCTCTTTTCTACTGTAGAAGAGTCACGCACCCAGGGTTGGCAGATTTGTCTCCAGCGCCGGATTCAGCATCAATTGAACGCGGCGTGAATACAGCTGGCAAAAGCCATATATTCGTGTCATCGAGCTCCGAGGCTACAAATAGGTAACGTAGACTACGTTTTTGTCGCGATGAGGTAACTCTTATTATTTCTGCACACTAACTTATTTAAGCATTCTACTAACAGCCGCGAGGCAGATGGGCCGCTAGTATTGAGCGATTGACGAGGCTGAAATGGCCTCAACTCCGGGAACCACACGCGCTCTCTTTTCTTCTTAGAGAAAACCGCCATTTTTACCAATTTTTCACTTTAGAGAAGATTATGTTCTGGCCGGGTACGGACCGTACTCAAGGCGTATTCATTAACAAACATTCACATTCATCAGCTCTTCTATCCACTGTTAACGGTATGCAGACAAGATAAACCCAACCTTATAAAATAATAAATGCAAGCTGAATTCGTCGCTCCACTCGCCTTGCATGTGTCCGCCTTCGCCTTTCGAAGGTCTGCCTACTCTCGACCTCACAACTGTATACCTCATTTCCTCCCTGATCCCTTGGCTCCTCGACCTGCGTCACACTACTCCCCTAATTCTCACAAACATCATCTACCTTACGTCATCTGCATCTTCTTCTGGAAGCAACAAAATACATTCTTGAGATATCTTTTCCGCCCCAAAAGTGGAAAAAACATTGCGCCTCAAGGCCCAAGAATTTGACACCAACTTCCACCAATGCTTCAAAAGAATGTACACCAACCGCTTATAGATGGTCCTGTAGATGGTCTCCCCTTTGTAACGCATTCGTTTGGTGGTTATGCAGAGGAGACACATTTTCAGTCAATGATCACTCATAACCTATTGCACCACAGTATTTAAACTGAGTTGATTTCCAGATGAAGCGAATACTCACGGATTCGTTTGAGTTACTCTTCTTGAGATTCAGAGTAATCTTCCTCAGACTCGTCGTGCCATGGTGATGCTCTCCTACCTTCTACCTCATACTACAATTCTCCAGTACTTTAATTGTCCCCTTTTGCCTTCCTCTCCAATCACAATTCACACTCTCTCTTCTTCTTTTTTCTGCTCACCATTCCCTTGATTCCATAGATTCTGTTTCTATTGCATATTTCGCTCCTGAGTCTAATCCATTGTTGCTTATTCCTCCTTCTGTTGTTATTTATTCTTCTCATGAGCGATTGGATGAATGCAAACGTCGAGTACGCAAAGTAACTTTCTGTACGCGGAAATTCGTCAGCAAATTCAAATTCGATCAATGCCGCAACTTTCAATCGATTGCTGCCTTGTCGGTAATTCATGAACTTACCCAACGTTTAGCGTTCACTTTTCGCCGCCAGTAATTAGTCTTTTCAGAGGTGGATCAACTTTGTTACGTCTCACATGCATCGAATCGCAGATGGTGCCAATGTGTTGGCCCAAAAGGATTTCCATTAGCTGGTGAAGGATCCAAAGGCAGAGTTTCCCGACATAGCCATGCGTATATAAATTTTCTTTCAATGCCAATATGAGATTCGCATCTGAGCTTCTCTGCAACGTCATGTGTTGTGCTCTGCTGATCCGCTTCACTGGGGCTTCGTCGACTTCAACTTGACGGACGAACAAAACTTTCGGCGTTTCTCAGTAAAACTCATCGCAAAGAAATCTGTTAAGGCAATTTTAACGGGACTGTCTTTCTTCAAAATATGTCGAAAACACCACTTCTTGCATTTTAAATTGAGACAAAGGCAAAGTAGAAACCCCAGTTGATAAGAACGCCCTATATGAAGTGGGCAAATCGAAACAGTAGGAGAAAATGAACAGAGTTTAGGCACCTTGAGGACGTTAACGAAACAAGAGAAAGGGTAAAATTCATCAGTCAACAGAAGCTCCAATCACTGACACGTTGCCAAAGCAACATAGTAAAGAAAATAGGCTTTGCGTGGTAAGGAAAGTCTTTCACAATGGACGCGGATCTAAATACACACAACATTAACTCGACTTTTTAGAATAGTGGAAACTTTGGGAGGAAATGGAACAGTTTGACGTAATAGACTTTTTTGCAAAGGAGAAGAGGCAGTAGGGTAATTTGACCACCGAGGTTAGGTAAATGTAGAGCTTCAAGCCCTGACAGGCGCCGCAATATCGCGGGAGACGTACCCCGTCGGCCTTCTTCAGCGGTTGTAAAGACAGCGCAAATGGTAGATGATTTGCGCCTGCTCCTTCAGATGAAGAAGGCATCTAAGTGCCGAGAATGCCCTCGGGGGTGGGGTGGGGGGAGGGGCAAGTGACGCAATGACTATCGCATTTAGCAGTCGTTTGTCGCAAATGAGTTTGGATCATAACACCATCTCCGACAGGTCTGTTGGAAGGAAATGAGGCTACCAAACGGTTTGCGCAAGAGTGCAGATTTGGTGAGCATTGAGAGCCCTAAGTGCTTTAACCTCAAGCTGAATTTTCGCGTGTTATCCTCGAAACGTTGCTTTTCACGATGACGCCTCTCCTTTCATGTCACTCAATCGAGTCCTCATCACCTGCGGCCTCACACGACTGCAGCCACCCTTTAGGCGATATTTAAAGTTGGCGAATAAAGCTGCTCCCGGCTTTACGTTTACCAGCTTCGGTGGGCGAGTTACCCTGCTCTCTCTGTTCCTTTACAGAAGAGGCTTAGTTAGAAGGGGATGTACATCTTGTCCGTCATGTCACTGCTCTTCTGGAACAAAAAACCTAGTTTGCTTGAATTTTGATCAGCGAATAAAGAGTTTGGTGACCTTGCACATGAAAAAGAAATTATTTTATTGGCAAAAACTAAGTTTTGACATTGTGGTGAGCACACTAAGTAGGAATGCCAAGAAGTGCTTTACATGTGTTACCAGGACATTTATTCGTAGGTGCCCCATGCCTCCAATAAGCGGTCCATATATTCCTTATCGCATATCATTTGACAACTTATTTTGGAGCTGAATTGGTTGTCGTTTCCCTCGCAGCCGCCGTAGGTAAATGGAACACATTCTTTGCGATCGGGGTCAAATCCCCATACGGAAAAATTGTTTTTGCAGGGTCCCTTTTCGAGTGGTAACCTGCATCGTGAGACACAAGCTGCAAGAAACGCAGAAATAGTGAGTATTAGAATCGAACATGTGAAATCCTCAAAAGATATGTACCTTCAGTGAAGGAGATTGCACCGGTTGTTAAGAGGAAGGCAAGAAGGCAGACGTGGAGGGCATTCATGGCTACGAAGATTGTTGTCGCGGAGCTCCGAGAGACTGCAACGTGTCGTCAACGCCTGCAAATGCTCCTTCTTATATAGGCGCTCCTGTGCGCATGAACGACGCCTCTAACAAGTCTGTTGGAAAGAAAATAAGGCTACCAAACGGTTATGCAAGCAAGCAGGGTTGAGAGGTCTGTTTTGACATCACCTTGGTTGGCCTTCGTCTTGTCGCATTTGCTCTAGACGTAAGATGGCACATTCGAGTCAATTTGTCACTCTTCCAGGCAAATGAGGTGTAGCCGTTTTGTGCAATTGAGTTGCATTAGCCCGTGTTCTCATGCTCCTCTACCAGTCGGGAGTTGCTCGCGTGCTAGTTTCACACCATAAAGCTTTGTTCCATGTTTTTACGAGGGGGAATTGATTGTCGGGAGTCGCCACGCAAAACTTTAACTGCACGATAGCCGGATGAGCGAAAATGACCGGTCGGTCAGCATGTTGTCCGCCATAAATAGTCCAGAGGTTCCCACATCACAGTTGGCGGACACTGTCGAGAAAGAAAAACCGCAACTAAATTGGGGTGCAGGAGCGACCTGGTGGGGACAGACACCACCCTGCCTCTTATCCCATTTACGTAGGAATATCGCTGAAAGTCACGACAGACCATTGCCCTAATCGTGGATTAGTCGCTGACTGCACGCCACCTCGAGAATGGGCAGCACACATAACAACACGCACATAACACGCCTCCAAGAGGGAGATTTCAGGTGGCAAATATAGCACTACATCCAGCGTCGAAAAGCCAGAGGCGTTAGGCAACTCCATTTGTTCTACTCAGGTCTAGTCGGTACCTTCCTCTGTCTCCTTCTCGGCCTGTTAGGTCTCCCCCAGAGACGCTCTTCTACGGGATGTTTGGTTCTCCCGGTTTTGGTTGCGTCGGCAACCTGAACCGATTCAGTTAAAGAAAGAAATACAAAAGTGTTTGTAATCTCACACAAGGCTACCGCAACGGTCCACAGACGCGGAATAAACCGACGACCCATTGTAATGGCCTCCGTCCTGTAACCCATATAATCCAAAGGTTAATCGCCTTGTTGCATGGCGGCTGGTGCGTGACCTCAAAGACAATAATGGAGATGGGGAAAAGTGGAGAAAGATGGAAAGAAAAGAGGCTTTCAAGGGGTTGTGCAAGAGGACGAGTTTGACGGCGCGATGATGTTGTGAGAGGTCTGTTGCAATACCACCTTGGTTGGCTTTAATCTTGTCATTTATCTAAAATATTCAGCAGACCGCTCATGTGCCACTTTGTCATGTTGACAGACACATGTGGCATGGTCGTTGGCTCATGTGACTTGCATTAACCCATGCTCTCATGCCTCTCCATTGGACGGTAGTCGCTCTAGTCCCCATACAGAAGGAATGAAAGGTTGTCGGTGCATGCTTCCACCAACAAAAATGGAGGAACTATTAGGCGATGAAGTCAGCAGGTTACTTACCGCGTGCTCTAGGTGGTATCGACGAGGGCAAGCCGGAAAAAGAGGTGAGTAAGGTGATAATGAGTGGTGGAGATGATGAGAGAATCTTGTACAACGAAGTGCAATAGTAGGCGAAACCGAAAGTGGTTTTGCCCTCGAGATGGAAATAATGGCTTCACACTAATCGTTAGCAGAAAGAATATTAACAAAAAAAGAAACCCTCAAACGGCATCTGACGAATGCATTCATTAGGCAACCATACATCACAAATTACAAATAGCAAAACAGTTCGGTGTTATTTGCTATTTCTGAATGGTAGATCCAAGGTTACAGCGACTCGTCGTTTAAAATGACCGATGACACCTAGCTCCCACCCTCACACGGAATCCTGACACTTCGTGTTCCGATACTCCGGCCGTGCTTCACACTCAGCGAGACGACTTCCGTGGATATGCATTTCGGTGCATGATACTCATGTTCTTAGGAATTTAGGAAGGAGACCTGCTTGCAGTAATGTAAGCCTCTTTGAGGGGGCAGAAATCCGGTGTTTGTCATTGCGAACTTCGTTCAAAGCATTCCAGTCGCCACGTGCACGTGGACCCGTGTTGGACGGGGGACAGCCTTTCCATCACGTTCTTTGGGCATACCCATGGTCCCCTGCCAATAAGTCGTCGCATCGCGATGGCGACACAGATTGAGGGCGATGAACTGAGGACCCAACTATCGCAGAAGAGCGGTATTCGACGACGCAGACATGCGCGACCACAGTGATGATCTCCCCACTATCTACTTAGCCTTCAATTCATTCCACTTCATGTTTTCTGGCGTTCACGACGGTCCCCTTTTGTTCGCGACAGCGAAGGAATGGAGGGCAGGAGGCACCTCGATCCTTAAAGATGCAAACACGTCAGAGTAACAAATCCATTTCAGGCGAACGCGTTCTACACGGAACATTGCTCTAAGTACAAGTGGGCGTAACACCTCACGCGGTCAGGAAGATGGACTCCCTGGCAATGTGGATTAGCGCGTGGTCAACTTGTTTTGTGAAGGGGAGGTGAATGACAATCGGCGCCGCCGCGGGAATGGCGAGGAGTAGAAGAGACGTGACCCGTGGAAAAATAACTGCCTTCCACGAGGGAGGATGAGGAAGAGGGGGAGGGGGAGGTGACGAAATGAACGTGGAGCTCACTTCGATCCTCGTCAGTCTATGAACCCATTGTTCTGACGACATCGGTCCTCCGAGATGCACAAGCTTTGTAACTTTCTTCGTACCGACACATGCGAAGAGGGAACGTGGAATGCAGTCCACGTGGCGACTCGAGGACAAGGCGTGCGACTGACGAGAGGAGTGCGTGACTCGAGTGCAATCGCTGCGGTGGTCCTGTTTACATGTAAGGTAAAGAATGGAATTCAGGTGGGAGGGTCGTGGACAAACGCCTCTTTGTCTATGAACGTGAGTTGAGTTTCCATGGCTTCCACTTTCTGGCCACCTTGTAAGCCAATCATACCGAGGCAGCCTACTGACACGGTTCATCATTAATTTGACTCTCTACTCCCCAAACCATGACAGCTGACCGCGCTAGCTCATGAAATGCCAATGCCAACTTCGTACATTAAGACAGTGTGTAAGCCGAAGAGATGAACGCAGAAGGAGGAGGAGGTGGGAGCTTCGAGCTGGGAAGAATGGGTACAGTGACACAGGTGAAAAGAAGAGACAGTTCACCCTTTGGGTGAAGTGGATGCGGTGCTACTCTCCTCCCGGAGGTGGCAACTTTGGCCCATACTTTTCCTTTCCGAACAGGCAGAAAGGGTCTCGTCTGAGGGCAGTTTTGGGAGCTGAGGAGACGCAGAAATGTGCTGAAATGATGAGGAGGAACGATCACTTTTGACCACAACTATCGAAGAGCCTCACTTTCGCGTTCAAATCAAGACGAACTGGGTTCACCATCGTCCACCGTTAAAAGATTCCTGCGATTTCACACGAATCCGGTCATGGCCAAATTGGTCTAAACCTGTGTCCAGAAACAGGCATCTGGTCAGCGTGGAGGTCGAGTGAAGTGAATGTGGCGTTAGGAGGTGGAGGAGAAGTGTGTCCACATGCGGAAATGTGAGCCAAAGGCGTTGAGTGGGAAGGTCCTTCTCTGACAGATCGTCTACTTCCTACAGGAAGGTGAATTTTGTCCGTCCAGTCGCCTCATAGAATGCACACAAATTATTCGTCACAGGGCTTTCGCGTGAAGGAAAGTTGTTGTGTTTTGCAAATGGTGCCGACGCATGAGGCCCTTGATGGCCACTAGGTAGTTTACTCGACACTTGTCGCTCATTGTAAAGTTATGTGTAAGGAGCAACTATTAACTTTGCAATCTATTTTCAGGCATAACATCGCGGAACAGTACGAAGGAGGGTGTGAGTTGTGTCAATTTGGCCCATTGGCGTAGAGGCGAAGTTGGCCGGAAGAAGGCCTCACCCAGCTTTTCGTCTGCAGGTACGGTAGCACACGAGGCTGCGACTGCGGTCGTCACTTTGTTCAGCTTGTCTAGGCCCAGCAGAGCGTTAGAAGTACCATTAGCCTAATTTGGTAGAAAGTGCTGTCGTCCGACGAAGAGTTTCCACGTCGGGCACCGCTATTGTGTCACCATGAAGGAGTGCATGTCGGATCCGTATTGCCGTAACCGTGTCATTTCGCCTGTCCAACAGACGGAAGCAACGGATCGATGGCGAGCTGAAATCTAACTTACGTTTATCCTTATGCTTATTCTTGGGCTGCGAATGAGCCCTCGTTGTCAGCCGATGAGTGCATGCGTCAATTCTCAGCTTCTCTTGAGCGTACGTCGTGGGAATATCCTCCTTGAGGCACAGTTCCATAATGCCGCGATAGGTAGCATCTGAGATTATACTGCTTTGTGGAGGTGTGAGAGTGTGTGGTGTTGGGTCACAGGCGCACTTTTGCGCGAGACGGTGCGTCGGTCATTTACACGCTTTCAACAACCGCAACCCAATTCGATATCTCGATAACCATGAATGAAGTTCCGCCGCGTAACTGCAGGCTAAACTCTGAATTGTAGATGCGGCTGTGACCGTAAGGCCATGCCTTTGTTACACCCTCGCTCACCGCCCACCCACTGGAAGTAACACTACTGTCGCCACTCCATGTTGCTCGTTGGTGCGGCCACATGGGTCAGCTTCTTCGTATTCAAAAAGCACACGATTCCCATGTTACTCTGCTTCTCTGCCCTCCTTATATCTAAATTTCCTACCGCCTACTGCATGTAGACCATTGTCAATCATCAAGCGTGGTTTACCCCGGATGCCAGTCTCCAATGAAGTAGTGGGAGGGGAGGTGAGAGGAACTGCTGACGTTCCCGCACTACGCTTGGAAACCGCCTCGCATGTTTTTGCTCTAAGCAGAGATAATTCTTTTCCGCGCCTAGCGATGTCTAAGTAGGTGTTACAGAGCTGTCCAAGAAATGAAGATCATCTTGTCTGACGTGCCGAGTCAGTAGGGCGTGACAGCCATGAGGGCAGACAGAGGCAATGAGCAATGTGGCTCGCTGCCTCTCGAATGCTGCTTCATTATGCATGAAACTGTTATAGAGGAGGGAGACCTAGCAGCAAGTCAACCGATTCGCCAACTGGCGTCCTCTCGTGGTTTCCCAATTGCAGTTCACTCATGTGCTGACTGTCGAGACGAATCTTCGTTAACTGGGAATACACACTTATGAAGGGGGGACAAAGCTCGCCATCATGAAATACCTCGCAATGTGGGTACAATCGGCCATCAGTTGATCAACATCTCCTCAACCGTCCCTTCGGACCACGTGCTCTCATGAGTTTGTGGTCCTGAGTAATAGGGGGCCATGCTCCTCTTTCGCGTAATCCAAAGCACGGATGACGCGCAGCCACGCGGTTACGAGTCCGCAAGGAGGAGGAAAGTCACAGGAAGATTGCTGCGATTTACAATCTCTGAAGGACATGAAGCTAATACGCTGGAAGCAGGACAAACATGTCTTCAAGGTATGACTGCACTGAAATGGGAAATCTTTGAAGATGCGACACCTCAACGCCTTCTAACCACATTTGTTCCGCCGTCTAATGTCTGACGGCAATTTGTTACACGTGGCCAGGAAAGTTACCATGACTTTAGGAAATATGTGGGGGCTAATGTCTTACCCAGCCTATGATCTGAAAGAACTAATCTAATTTCTCTTAAAACTTCTCCGACTTCGGTATGTATCATCACGATTCTTCCTCCATTTTGCCTTTAGTCACCAACTTTTCGCGGTAAACTGCCATTTGTTGCGCTTTGAAAAGATCCATGAACGCTCCACGGTAGACCTGAAATTTGTGGTGTTGAACACCATTAACAGCGCTATGATGTACTCTATTTTTGCCCCATTTCATTAGAACAGGGTCCAAAAGCACTATTGGCATGGATAGCTAAGTTGGTATATGGGGATTGTGGAACTGAAGACAGATGGAAAAGCCCATGTCGGCTATAATATATTAAGAGAACGAATTTTGTAATGTTACCCAGTTAAACAAACGTTGCGCAACGCAGATTGGGGACGAAGCAAATAAACCTGCTGGAAGATCTCAGACGTGCACTGCGGGACCTCACCTTTTTTGCCTAACATTGTCCACTTGACTCAACTAAATTTTGTATTGCAATTGCCATCCCCTTCGTTAGAAGCGAGAATGTGGCGATGAGGTAGTAGATCTGAAACCTCGATGGCTCCTGACACCTGTAAAAATAATGACTTGTGTCCTTCTTGTATAAAATGGTGAAAAACAGTGAAGACGCAGAGTATTATTTTTTTCTGCTGCCTAGCTTATCATGCAGTGAACTAAATTCGTATGGGCATTTCCTAATGAAGGATCATTTAAACATCATTTAGCAATTAAATCAAGACAGATGGGCATGTCATTTCATTTCCCTATGTTAGAGTCTATTAAACCTCTTCGGCGATGGCGCACAAAATGCGCGGATCACCTTAAAGGCGTAATTTCGTCAGCCGTTAGCTCGATATACACAGTTTCAGATGAAAACGAACCATCCCGACTTGTCTACGACTGCTCGCCGATAAAAGGCAGCATGAAATGACTTTGAATGACCTAATCGCACGTATGGCCCGTGACCATGACGTACCAAACCGCATCGTTTGCGCTGGATCCTCTCACTGATCGCTCTTTCTTGTTCTATGGGTTCCACATTCTCTACCGTCTCGACTTGCCTACAAGTGGAGCTGAGAGCAGACAGTCCAATAATAAGGGGGATGAGTGCATGAGAGTCGGTGCCACTTCCGTAATGGCTAAGTATTCTAGCCACTTCTATTGCTGTGACAGACAAGTGGTTTGTAGCACCACCCGAATTGGCGTGTCCCAATGTTATACGCCGCGTAATATCAAGTCGAAATTCAATTCTTCTTACGACGGGTTGCTTTGCTTTTAGCCCAGAATTTACTTTCTGTCATCAAGTCCTCTGGGAAGCATAAATACTTGTCACTGTTGTGGAGTGTTTGTTGTAGTAAAGGTGCTCTACTATAAGGGTTTATGCTCCAGTAGATAGTCGAAGGGGGATTGACGTAGCGATACAGGGGGAGGGATGACGGCTAGCAGAAGCTGGCTTGGTATGATATTTACCAAGTGCAAGCTTATTGGAAAGCAACTTCCTTTCTGTCTTTCATTTTTTTCCTGTCCTCAACTATCACATTCGGAGTATTGACATGGTTGCTTTTAACGCCCTAGCAGGAGGTCACGAGCTTCGAATCCAGTCAGTGCTAATTTCATAATGATCTTAATTTTTCCCAATTGCTGAGCTCGTCTCAGACGATATAGTTAACACGAAGTGATCAAGTGATTAAAGAAAAAATGAAGTATGTGCTGGCAAAGGTGGGAGTAGTACTTTGTAAGTAGTGTAATTGTACGAGCTTAATTAAAGTTATCGACATCTTACCTATTAATTGTAGCAATGTGTGCCGACCTCAGGTAGGAGTATTTCACGTTGGGGTTAAAGGTCAACATCTCCCTCTTTAATCAAATACCTAAGCCAGGGAAGGAACGTATATGCCACAGTAAAGCTTGATGACCAGTTTCAATGAGCACATAAGCCCTCCTCTAAAAAATTTCGTTATCTACGGATCCCTTCGATGTGCCTAAAAACTCCTTCCGAAGTTCACCTTTAACGTCGTAGCGTGAGCAATGAGAAAAATATCCGGACACCAAGAATATCCCATATTTCGTAATGTTCAAGGTCACAGGAAAAGCGAAGAATGCAACGCACCTGAGACTCGTGATACATCTCTTCCATGCGAATTGAATCAACAGCGGCGCCACCTCAATGAGGCAACATGGCAAATACCAGAAACCAGATCGCAGAGAACAAAATCACCTCTATTTCTGTGCAAAGTAAGAGTGAATAGAAAGTGTCATAATGAATTGTTGGCACAAAGTCGTCATATGAGATGCGGTTGAAGTTAAGCATTAATTTTCAGCATTCTTACGCTCATTGACACGATAAACGTGGATTGTAATGCTTCCTAAGCAAAAAGTGCTGGTGAAATGGAAGAAAAACGAAATATTGAGTCAATACACTTTATTAGTCAGAATGACATCTCGGCGTAAACTTGCTTAAGATGGTGTAATTTTAACTCGAGAAAACGATGGATGGGCTCTATAGTTTTTGGTAGTCACCTCTGGGAGAGCCGATCTGAAGTGGCGGTTAGAATGCTGGAAGTTCTGGCTGTAATGGTGGCATAGAACGTAGGATAAAGAGGAGCAATGAATTGAATTATTTTGTTTCTCGGGCTCTTCGAAGCCCGTTTTATTTCTAAAAACTTATTGAGTTGGCAATAGGTTTGTGAGGAAGAGGTTGGTGAAGTTGAGTGGGTTTCTGGATGGCTATAGAATTGGAGTGGGAAACGTAGGTTGGTAGGCTTCAAGTAGGTGCCAAGGAGACGGTTTGCTGGGACTTTGACTGTGGAGGAGGGTAGCAAAAGGGGGGGCTGAGCAACGTGCCATAGCAATAGAAAGGAAGAAGAAGAGAATAAGAGGAGAAGAAGAAAAGGAAGAAAAAGAACCGGTGTGATTTAAGGATGTGTGTGTATGAGTGTGCGCGTGTGTTGGCGGGTTTTGTTGCTTTTAGGTGATCGGATTCGACCACGGCACTGATGCACAATTACTCTTTCCGTTCTGCAGGTTTTGAGCAGCATTATTTGCATTCCATAGGTAACATTTTCCACTAGTAGCCAGAAAGGGGATGAAGGTGGGAAATGGGGATATGGGAAATATTTTTAAATAGACAAGCACATCTAAAATTATTAACAGAAAATGAGACGGTACGGACGTGGACGTTATAGTAAATTATTAAGTGTAGGAGATTAGTGAAGTAGGTTTTAGACTAGTTACTTACACAAAGATGACAATGATTAGAGTAAAGTGTCTCAACCATTATGAAGATACGAGCACGCTCAAACTATTCACGTAATTAATGTGGTAGAAGAGATTGAGAACACTTCCGTGCGCGCTTATATTAATAATATTTAATCTCCGATGAAATATCGACGCCATGGAGAAAAATTGTAAATTGAGTAAATCGAATCAAAGGTCGATCAGCCGCCAACGGTAGTGAAATGAGGTGGGGAGGGTAGTGGGTAAGACTATTGAAGGGAATTCATTCGTGGCGCATGGTTAGGTCAAAATGAAATTTGCTCGGGCTGTCAGTTCACGCTAAATTGAAGAAAGCGTGTTACACTTCGTTGGAAGATTTATCTGCTGCATATTCGAGCTTTATGCGGACTTGTGCGCAGCGTCTGTTGGTGGAGACGCATCGAATATGCGGTGACACGTTAATGCGGTGGGAGTGTGAAGAGTAGTGCAAGCAAGAAATTGTCTAGCGAGGAGACCACCATGTGCAAAGGCACATGTTGTTGATTAATTGAGGGTGTAAT
>QEYB01001679.1:0-19451 GCA_017562135.1 Dipylidium caninum | reverse complement strand
AGGACAATGAATACAAAAAAGAGCCAATAAAAGTACGACGTTGGCACAGCACTATAGCAAGGGTATCTGGCGGCATCCAACCATTATCAGAAACGATATTAACAGGCTGATAGACGAGGTACTTTTCAATGGTCTGCTAGTATTATAAACTAACGAAGAAGTTATAAATGCAATTGCAAAACGGCTGTATGAAGAGAACGTGTTACCTTTACGATTTCTCCATTGAGAAGCATGCCTAACAGAAGATCTTCGACGGTACGAGAATTCTCAACGAGGCCCGGCGAGCTTCACTAGTATCAATTCGAGAGTCTGTTATGTACCAATTCGTTATATATATTGTTGTCATAGACTTATTGTGTTTCCTGGTTGATTCTGACAAGACATAAAAAGTCAATAAACGAATGCTTAGACAGCCTAAGTGACGGAAAATCACCGTGATGAGATGAAGAAGCCCAAAAGAACTGGTATCATACGGGAACGACCAAGAACATCGGTGAGGGCTTTGCGAATAAATTTTCCAGTGGGCATCATAATATTCCGATAAATGGCGAGCAGAAGCACGTGACGCAAAGGTCGAGTACGTGCCAACAAATCAATTTACCGTGATCTTTGGGAGGGGCACCTAGCATGTGTTTTCAGCGGAGCATAGGGCCACGGAACTGCGTCGGCAAAAATGTGCCTGCAGCTGAGGAAGAGATGCATGAGGAAAGGAGCCGTTGCAGTCGGTCGGAAAATTCGACGACCAATTGAATTCCATTCAAAGGTGAAATAATTAGGGCAATTGGTCCTAATTGGTTCTGCTGTTTGGAACCGACGAGTGTGACGGTAGGCGGCGGTGACAAAAGGCTGCGGGAGAAGAAGCGCAAGAGCAGTGCCCGGTTCCTAATATGCTGAGCAGGCGGGGTCGCCTGGGCATTTGATTGGTGAGGCGATTTGTTTTGGACTACAAAATCCAGGAGTTTGTCGAGGCTGCCAGCGCCAGATGGAGCTGTGAAAGCTGCCATAAGAGGAGAATAGGACCGAACGGTAGCCTGCCATGGAGTTGCAGAACAAAGAGTTAGGCGCGAATTCGTGATTTGTGTGGGCTTGAACCGAGTGTGCATTTGCATAGGTGGATTAGGGTTGACGAATTGTGGCGCATTCGCTGAGAAGGGATTGAAAATGTGTTGTATATTGGAATAACTAACTCGCCGACCTGAGCGGAAATTAACATTCCTCGCTGTGGAGCCACGTTTCAGGTGTAGTCCATGCGTCGGATAAGACATTGACTCGATTCAGTATTGAAAGGTCAATCAATGATGATCTAGTTATAAGAAACTGGTTGAAGACCACCCTCTTAAAGCTAGAGTAAAAGACGATTGTAAGAATGAAACGCAGCTCCTAAAGACACGAAAAGAATCCGATGGCCAGAACTTAAAACATTCATTGCGAACAGCCGCAAATTATAAGCTTAGTCACGGAACTTTTAAGGTTACTGTTGACAATGTTCAGAGGAAACAGGAACATAAAGACGTGAAGTGCGCGTGAAAGATAAACCAACAGGCATCAAAGAGCAATAAAATGACATCTGCCTGCTCATTATTTTAAATAAAAGTCATATATAAGTGACGATGAAGATGAAGAAGCAAACAAACTGAACGGGAAACAAACGAACAAGGGCAACCAGGGCAATCGCCGAGCTAGCAAACCCAAGCAACATGGCGCCCCCGACCTTAGGTCTTTGATACATTAAGACAAATTGGATCCAAATCAAATGTTCAAGTAATTTTCTGCTTCACATAATTTCAGCTCACGTTAGCGTAAAGCAAAAATAGTGTGTCAACACTCGTTATTTTACTCAAAACATGTATTGCTGTTCGTGTAATTAAAAATGTCTTGTTGTTTGCACAAGACGTATACAGGGAATGTGTAATCATTTTTGATGGACCCAATCAAACTATATTTCGTCAGAAATGAACTTGTCACATTACCTTCAGAGAGAACTCGTCCGCGCTGGCACCCAACAATTCACAATCATTATTCAAAATTAAAAATAACCTCGGAACAAATAACAGTGTCACGCATATTTTGGGGCCAAAAAGCTTTATCCCAACATGGTAGTTTTCTCGGTAATATTTCGAGTTTTCCTTGTCGTTGCTGTTTGTCTGTCACTGCGTAAATAGAGGATTAAAACGTTTGGCAAGTATCATTGTAGTTTTTCTCCGCTTGAGGGAAGATTGCATTACTCCTCCGAGAGAAGTGTTACCCATCCGAATTTCCAACTAAATCCTTGTTCACAATCACACGACAGCAATCGAAAATATTTTATCGTGTTACTGAGAGAGGTTTTGGGTTCAAAGAGCCTTCATCATATTATGCTTGCAAGCGGTTGTCTATTGAACCGAAAATCGCAGAGTTTGTATCACTCAGCTTTGTTGGCTAACTCTGTTTTTTATCCTCTCGGTGCGAGAAAACACCCGTCCTTTAAAATCATAATACTTTCGTCTTCATGATGAAAAGAATGAACTTCTCTAAACAATTTTTCACGCCAGGCAAACCTGTGATAGGATTGTGATTCCCGAGACAGGTTCAATTTCGAAAATTTTGTCACATTCAGCCCGATAAATAGAAACCACCCCCTTTGGTCATTAGTCGACTTGATTTCCATGCTTTTTTCCAATAAATGGTGCTTTTGAGGATTCTATGTCGAATATCTTCTCTGTAGACAATTCAGGGATACTATGCAACATGTTCGTTTACGCCATTCCTGGACTTGAGTATGTGACCTAAAGATATTTTCATTTATGGGGGAGGGTATAGCCGTCGCATCACTAAGATGCTTGGTCACGGTGAGGCTCACCTCCTTAAATACCGAGGAACTCTCGGCACGGTGATTGTAAGCTCCGTATGCCCCTTTAAACGTCGATAATTTCCCCAGAAATAGAGTTTTTCCCAACTAGGAACATTTCAGACGAAGATTTTGGCAAATAATTTTCAACTTGATTCGCAATAAGACCATTTTCATGAGTAGGTATCTTATTTATCTTATTTGTAAGTCTCCCGTGGAAGGTGTGAAGCAGGATAAAGCGACTGGTCTGAGGTTTTCAACCATCTCTGTTCTCTTTCGAGGCTTCCTTTACTAGTTTGTACAGAGGGAAGGACAACATGCCTACTTTTGATGTCTATTTGATCCTTTTATCTCTCCAGTAGGTCCACCGTCATGTGTTAAAAAACCTGTTTTTTTGTATGAATAAATTTAAGAAGACAAATTGGGGATGAAAATATTTTACCCACCGTATGATAATTAAGATCGGGAGAAAGAACGTTCCACTTGTGTTATGCAGTATGCGCTCTGACTAAAAGAAGATAATTCTTATTTTTAACGGAAAAATGATCTTCTCATTTGCTATTTCCACATTTTCAAATCAAATTTCGCTCATCCCCACGTAAAACATACGGATCTTGTCCTCGTGAGGCAAGAAGATTCCGAGTTTAGACGGTATCAATAATAATTTTAGCATATGAAACTTCTACTTAGAAAAAATATTGTAATCTCATACAATCCCATTAATTAGGAGATTTTAGAAGGACTCGTCAGATAATTTTCCTCCATAATGACAAATATTTCGTTGTATTTGAAGTATAGATCAACAGAAACCCATTAAACGATGCCGTTGGGATGCACGGAAGGCGAATGCTCGAGTATTTGAATATTACCGTTGCCTGGAATCAAGCAGATTTGGAAAGGGGTACATACCCCCCCTCCTCCTCCTCCTCTCCCCAACCGTGGTCAAATTTCAACTTTGTCAAATTATGCCTGCCGCCAATCGGTTTAATACCTCACTTCTAAGAATGTGAGCGGACTGTGATACCACACAGTGACTCTAAACATGTGCACAATTGAGGATTAAGAGGGAGCCTTTAATTAAGAGCACATATGGTGCATCGATGAGGTTGGATCTGTGGAGATTGTGGCAAAACTCCCGGGTGACACTTCCACGAACAGTTTGTTCAGTTTAAGGAGAGCGACCAACATCGGAATGCACTCTTCTAATCGGATCACCGTCTTCTCGAAAAGACAAAGGCTCTTAAGGCTTCCAACCTCCACATTTTTGACATATATGTGAAGTGATCAAATTAACTGGGAGAACTTCCAAATTTCCATGAGATGTTATAATTTCCACATTAAATTCTCACTTAAAATTGCTCTGTCATTTATTACAATTTGTAAGTAGTTCAGTAAACAATAGTTTGTAAGCGGTGAAGTGGGCATAAAGGAGGACCCCAGGTCATCCGTTCTATGTGCAACTTTCATCACTGCTCCTAGGAGAAAGAAACCGGTATTTTATTAACTGTTGATATTGTTGGCATGTATAAGGCTTTTATTCCTGCCATATCGGAAAGTAAGTGTAAAATTTTATGTTGTGACCCTAATTAAGCCTCATACGAGAGGGACGCTATGACCCTGTTTTTCTCAACAGTTCCAAAGCTCAATAACAGAATCCACCGGCCAAATATCGACAACTCGCCCACTTCAGTCTACGTTAGTTAAGGTAGCAGAGAACAGCCTCAGCGCCTACACTTTTCCCCAGTGGCGAGTGGTGGAACGTGAAAGGAATCCCCCAGGGGGGCAAAAATGAAAACATGATCTCTGAATTCGTGACTGCATGTACGCGATGATGACGCCAATCACAGCCCACTCGACCGCACATTTGTGTGTCATTCACTAACGTTAATGACACTCCTCCATCATGACTTGTTTCGATTTGCCTCTCCTAAGGGCGTTAATGGTACTTTTGTGCCCGCAGGTTCCCCATGTCTCGATCGGGTTCAGTGTGCCGGCGAACCACGTACAAAATAATCCCGGATGGCGGACCTTAGGACTTACACATGTACACCTCAATACTTCAACCGTACCGGAACCCTCCAAGGTGAAAGTTGCTTTTTTTTGGAAGAGGCCGTAGAAAAAGTAGTGTGATTCGGTCCATCCAGATTTCCCTTGCCCCACCGTCTAGCGTCCAAGGGCAAGTTTAGCTTATCTATCATTCTGACAAAATACACCAGTCCAAGGTGAGAAAGACAAATTGACAAAGATATTAGTAAAATGCGCTAATTAGATGACCTCTACAACAGGAGTATTATCGTTTCGGTACGTTCTTTGTGAAATGATGCTTTCAAAGCCCTTGTT
Organism: Dipylidium caninum; assembly: GCA_017562135.1. Lineage (NCBI taxonomy): Eukaryota > Metazoa > Platyhelminthes > Cestoda > Cyclophyllidea > Dipylidiidae > Dipylidium > Dipylidium caninum. Next base: position 14,284 of record QEYB01001679.1, on the reverse strand, counting down.
AGCAGAAAAGAGCCCCGAGGACTCCTACCTTTGGAAAACACTTGTATCCATTTACACCTGATCTTTTGCTTTTGGATACAAAACAAAGGTATATAGATAGGTAGATAAAGAGAACAAAAAGTAAAGGGAAATGAGGGAATAATATAGAGTCAGGAAAGAACTGGCGCGATCGAGAAAGTACATCAAAAGAGGCTGGTAGATTACACACCCGAGGAGTAAGGGGCGAGAAAGAGATCACAGCTACAAGCGTTCCCCTTCGGAATTAAAGCCGACAGGCGTGGGACAATCCTCAATATCCCCAGCGTCAACAGACGACTCCGAATTTACAGTCACCGGCATGGTTCTTGGAAGGCGAGACGTTGTGGTGGAGACTGAAGCCGAGTTAGAAGAGGGAGGCTGAACCTGGCTATCCGTCGGCGTTGAGAAGAATGTCAAGGAAGACTGAGAAGGTAAGTGCTCGATTTCTGTCGCCAACACATTTGTCAGTTGTTGATGCTGTTTAGAAGGCACGATATTGATGGTAGCACTGTTGGCGACAGCAACACCGGTGATGGTGGAGTCGTCTGATCCACTGGAGAACGGCGAAACACCCGCAGTCTCGCGGAACTCCCGTTTCAGTTGGCTAAGGCTAATCACAAGATTCGAAAAGGTAGGACGTCGACTAGGATTGCGATGCCAGCAGGATTGCATATATTTTCCCAATTGACGTGGCATCCTATCCGGTATAGTTAGACGATAACCTGTAAAAGAAGACGGAGTCATCCCATTTTAAATACCAAGTTAATTGGTATGAACTCTAGAATTTCGAAACAAAATCGACACAGATGTAACTTTCAGAACCCAATACTTGTGTTGATGAAATAGACCACTAAAAATATCAAAATGAATAATATTTCAATTCCACCACTTGAGCGAAAGTACACATTTTAATTGATTAAGATGAAATGAGTTACAGCAGTGCCCTAATTTCCACTGCGCGACTCACATCGTTAAGAGGAAGTCATTCGAATAGATTACAAATGATAAGCAAAGAATAAGGCAAGGTGGAGTTCATCACAAAATGTATTATAATTGCCAAGTATAAAATGAGAATTTGCAGCTGAAGTCAGCGTTAGTCGCAGAAAGTGCGAATGGCATGAAAGAAGAGCATCTGAAAAACGGTATTTTAGCCCAAGAGAATTTAACATATACGAGACTTTACTAAATTTTCAACGTGAACTTCTCGAAAAAATACATACAGAAATGTTATCAAATTACAATTTTGTAAAATTGTATTAATATTCAAAAATAATATAAAATGTATTGACTGGTTTAGGCAATAAATTCAGTGGCTTTAAAATTGTGCAAACCTATAAGAGGACTTCAAATACCAGCAGTAGAATATTTATGTGAAATAAAAATAATTTTTAATGAAGGGAAAGTGCATAGTAAAATTACCTGTCCCACTGAAAAATTCAAACTTATTTCTGGGTTTAGAGCTCATCTGCCAAATAATAACAAAAAAAATGTGCATCATGTTTCTATTGCGACTTCGTAAAAAATTCGAGAAGCTTCAGGACAGATGGTGAAGACAAAGTATTCTACAATCCGAGCCCGGAGAATTCATACCCTTAATAACAGTTCTCGGACTAAGCAAGAGTATACAGAGAATAAAATTTTTTATGATCACCTAAATTTTAAATAATTTTTGAGTCCAATATCCATAAAACCCACTGAATCTCAGCGCCGATGATACACTTACTCAGCGTAATAACTTCACTACAAATTTAAAAATTAGGAGGTTGAAACGAGGCAAGATGCACGGCGGTACACACACAACATGTCATAATCGCATCTGGAATAGAAATTCCTCCACATCAAAGAGAATGGCTAATGACACTCAAGAGGTCTTCTCAGTCCTGCAAGATTCGAGAGTGTTGTTAGAGAGTGCCCTAAGTCTCCCATAGCCAAAACAAAGTCATTTCCATGATTTCATGCGCTCTGTTCGACAGGAGCAATTATAGTGTCGAATTATTATAGGAGTTGATTGATCTATAAGTTCTTCCCGTACTTGGACAATTAAAAGGTTTGCAGATTAAAGTCTTTTAATATATTTCTGAAAAGTTGAAACATAGTACACCCGCATATGATAAATCTAAACAAGTCAGTGATGATAGAGCTTTCACACGTGACACTTGGAATAATGGTAATGGTTGATTGTTGAGATGATGATGATGGCAATAATACTCGTGGAATGAAAAGTAGACTAATTTCTAAGAGGTAGACGAGGACATAATGGAATAGACGTGATGACAATCAAATTTCGAATTTACGAAGGCAGACACTATGTTAATTGGGCCTATGGTCAACCGAATTAAAGCAGTGGAAAGTATTATCCAACAAGGTAGATAAAAAAATGATTTTTTCCACAAAAACGAAAGAAAACAATGATACCCACCATGTTCTACAAGATCACGTGTCTCGCTGTTGGAGAGGCCATGGTAAGGCGGGTCACCAGCGCTGAAAATCTCCCAAAGTAGAATTCCAAAGGACCAAACATCGCACTTGCTCGTGTAACGGTTAGAGTAGAGCGCTTCCGGTGCTGTCCATTTGATGGGGATGGGCCCATTACGATCACTCAACTAAATGAAAAAGAGTGAGAAGGGTAAAAAACGAAGAAAATACCATCACCGCTACCGGGTGGAGCATCATTGGGAAATAAAAATGGAAACACAAGACGTTTGTGCAGACGTGGGAACGGCTAACGGTCGAATAAATGTTAAGAGGATCAACAAGTGAAGGATAAGTTGACAGACGAACAAACGGATGTACGGACGAATAGACGGGACCGAGAGAGTCAGATTAAATGGATGTTAGAAATGACTGGAGAGTGAGAAGGCATGGATTCGCTAGGTTGACAGAAGAGTTGAAAATGTTAGTGCGTGATATATTACCTTTTTGCTCTTTTTGTGTTGCACCCTCTCCCTCTCTTCCCCTGACTGTCCGGGCTAAGGGAAAATGAGTTGGAGGAAGGACGATTAGGATAACCATACCAACCCATCTGTCAACCAGAAGTGCCGAAGAAGATCGGCACCGGAAGGAGTCTGGTTATAATGCACACATGGCATTCACTGCCAAGTCTTAATTATTTAAGTAAATAAAGTATGAGAGAAGCGATTGGGAATTCTTCTATTATTAGCTCCCAGCCTCTGCAACTCTTTGTATCACTTGAAGATATTTGGCAATTTGTTCAAAAGCTGCTAATGAATATCTGGAAAGTTTCTCAAAAAATTCGCTAAGTTGCATCTTCACACGTTTACCATACATTTTAATCGCTCGTGAATGGCTTAAAAACTGGGGTTCCCATATTCAGAAAACAGTTTTTTAACTCAAACCTAACAGTTAAATATATGCGTTCCTTTAACTCATCTGAATCAACAACAGTGTATTTCATTAATGGAAGACAGAAAAAAGAGGTATCGTGGTAAATGACACAGTTCTAAACTTCAAAATCCAATCTCGAACTAAGCTCGGATTAAGGTAATATGGAAAAAAGGAATAGAAAATTCCTACGGCCCTGAGAAACAAAAAGGCGTCCGGCAACGGTACACAAATTTCATTTATGGGCATTTCCGTTGGTCAGATTTCATTAACGGAAGTGAGCTACACTAATTTTAATGTCTCCTTTTCTCTGACGCCTAAATTCAAAACAAGTACAAACTAACCTCATAGACATGCTCCTCACGTGCCATTCCAAAATCTGCAATTTTCAGTACATTCTCCTCCGTTAAAAGACAATTTCGAGCTGCCAAGTCACTGAAAGTAAGAAGTGAGAGTAAAAACCCTACATTTTTAGCAGAACTTATTTGTATCTCGAAAAAGTTGATACAATATAAGGACAGAGGACAGGACCACACGTTCTCTTTGCATCAGGCAACCTATTCTGAAGAGGAGAAGAGGTATCGTGGGTCAGGAGTCAGCCATCCTATATTCGTATGCCCACTTCAAAGATAAATACATAATCAAAATCACTTATAATTGCCTAAATAGAGGTGGTCGTTTGGAGGAACTGGTAAAAGCAATCGGTGGTGGAAAAAACCGTAGTACAAAAAAATTTGGTGACTTTAATAGGAGGATACAAGGATTCTCCAAAGAAGTGGCCATAACAAATGGACAAAATGGCCCTGAGACCAAGAGACCCTACAAATTACGAAATTGTCAAAACAGCACATAAGAAAAGGGGCGTTAAAATGTTTGGAAATGTAAAAATTATCCGATTTTCACGATCTCAAGACAGATTGTCTTGAGAAAAGAAGAAAGTGAACTTCAAGTTGACTCTCGATTGGTAAAAATCCATCCCATTACCATTCACGCTACGCCAGTCAAGGGCATTACAAATGTCGACTTCAGACAGAAGACGTGGGAGTGGAGGGGTGAATCAAAGGAGGTGACCACCTTCAATATGAAAAAGGCGTACGGCTTTGCGTAGCAATGATTTGAATTTTGACCGAGATGAAATAGGAGGTCAGACGGAAAAGTCTAATTTAGGAGTAGGCTAATTTCTTAAAAATTTCTATATATGAAATATCATTGGGTAATTATGAAATTGATGGGGCTTATTTTCGAGATACCGCTAGTAAAAAAACAATATTTTACTCTTTTATTCACCGTGAATTTCCTGCGACAAGCTAGAACATAGTTTTGTATAAGGTTTTTTTTTGGAGGAAGATTTCGATGTCATCTGGCATCGATTGTAAACTTTTTGACAACTTCCAGTAAGTCAACAATCTTTCGACTACGTCAACATCAAATTTATCGTTCGCAGGATAAAAAACCTATTATTGTTTCCTCCACAAAAGGAGGAAGATCACAGAGAACCGAAGCACTTGCTACTATCACCGTGATAGTTAAAACAGTGTGGTCAAGTACCTCGAGGATTTTGTTAATGAGATCAGTCTGCAAAAGAGAGTAGGAAAGAAAAAGGAAAACAGAAGTGAATGAACAATCACGCTGAAGTGAAAGGGTGAGGCTGTGAAGGCAGTAACTTGCCAAAACTAAGGATTTCTTACCGATGAATGCAGTTTTTAGATTCCAGATAGGCCATTCCACTCGCCGCGTCGACACACATACGTAAGAGAAGACAGGTGTCCGCATTTTGACCACTCTTTCGCAAGAACGATAACAAAGATCCGCCTAATACACAAAGGGTGATTATAGCGCATTTGTTAGATTTAACCACAGTATAACCAATGAAGTAAAAAAAACAAAGTTGTAGGCAAAAATAGTAACAACGGGACAGGTAGTCGGAAAAACGGAATCAAAACCGATTTCGATCAAGTGGTGAAAAACCTAAAAGTACAAGACATTGGCACTCACGTTATTCATTTGGTAGAAAATAGGATCACACAAAACAAATATCATGACAAAACAAAAAAGAAAATTATTCCATTTGCCCCGTAGGCATTCTGTAGAGAGATATGAACAATGTAACCTTCCCCCAGTCCTCTAGACAAAGTCGTTTCTTTACATTATAAAAGTTATTTTAGCGTAGTTTTATCGCGTAAGTAAACGGATACATAAGTAGTGGACTGCGCAGGTAAACGTCCATGTTGCACGAGACACGCTTGCCTCTTAAACCTCGAAAAATTTAAATTTGGCTTTAAGAATTTAAGAAAATTGATACTCAATGAGGTTCTACCATTTTTCGGTGAGAGAATAAACACTGCATTCAATCGCTAATACTTTGAGTGTCAGTTCGGGGATGGCAATTGAGTGAAACCATGAATAAATTCTCGATTTTATCAAAAAATCAACAGAATAAAGTAAAGTGACTTCGAAGAGTAGTCAGATGTATTCAAGAATAAAAAATGACTTATAAACATGCATTGCATTAATTCTGCCTCATTAAATTACTTAAAATGAGATATCAAGGAAAAAGGAAATAATGAAACTGAAAATTTTGATACGTTTACAAGCCAAAATGTTGACGCAAAGTAAAGAGTAAAATGGAAGGTATATGGAATACATGAATCATTGACTGTCATTGCTCGGTTAAACACTAAATGCTCAAGGAATATGGTAGCAATTCAAAGACAAATTCACCAGATCAATGACGAATTAAAAATTTTTCTCCCCTCCACATTTCAAAAGAGGAAACACGGATCAGAGGCTAACCACCGGTACCGTTAAAAGGACACCTAAAAACGGGGGGTGAGAAAAAGTCGGAGGAGGCATGAAAAGAGATATTAGATAGGCGAAGGCACGCAAATTGAATAAGAACAAATGTCGTGAGAGCGTGAGAAAGAGAAACAGGCAAAGCAAGTGGGGTTAAGGGAGGTAGCAGCTCTGAAAAAGGCTATTGACCAACGAAAGCAAAGTATTTTTCGTATGGAAGAGTAAAAAAAGTCAAGGAGAGTGAGATAGCTCTTAAGATAATAAATCTCAACGATAATTCAAGGTAAAAAACTATGAAACTCTTAAGACAACATTGATTTTCAAATTTCGTGACCATGAAGTTACATGACGAAGGTTTAAATATGTCTAAACAGTAGTTTCGGCACTTGGATATGACATACAGGGAAAGTCAACTCTTGAAGTACCAAAAAATGCGTTCTAACTCAAGCTGTGCTGCTTAAGTAGCAAGTCGATGAAATTGTCAAAGCCGATAATTCATATATTTGATGTTTTAAGTGAATAATAAAGCAAAGTGAGAATTTAAGCGCAGTAGATAAGTCTATTTACCAATCTATGTTCTGCTGAAATGATCAAACTAAGGAAAGCAAAAAAACCATAATCGAAGGAAAGTGGGAGACAGACACCGGAACAGGCTTTAAATGCGTTGTTTTACGAGAACTTAAGCCAAAAAGACATTCATAGAAAAATTATTCCAAAAATCGTCACGGAACATAAAATTACTAGGTTAAACTCCCATTTAAAGAGTAGTTTGTGACAAAAGATGTCATCCGTAACTTTGGCAAGAAAATATATCCACCCAAACTTGCCAATTAAATTGATAAAACAAAATAAAGAGATGACTACATCCGAGATCAGCAGCATCATCGAAGAAGGCTTGGCTGCACGAGTTTAAGAGGTGTGAATGAAATCTATAATGGAAATTTATGTCCTTCGAGATATAAAAGTGGAAAATTTGAGAAATGAACCACACTTAAAGTGCTCCCCTTCATGACAAGAATATTCATCAGATACACCCACTCAATATGACGACTTACCGGCGACGTATTCCATGACAATCATAATGGGATGCGAACGCACTGCAATACCGAGGAGACGCACCACATTGGGATGAAAAAAGTTGAGGGCGGTGGCCTCGCCTTGGAGAAACTTTCGCCTAATTTCAACCTCTGCTGGGCTTGCTCGACAAGTCTTGACTGCCACGTAGCGTCCATTGTAAATGCCGCGGTGTACTTCACCAAAATTGCCCTACAAGAAAATGAAAAGGCATTTTGAAGAAATTGCTAAATTATAGGCGATCCTGAAAATGAAAGACATTAGTGTACCAATCAAGCTACGTAATCGCTGACATCATGAAGCATTGTCCGTAATAAATTTGATCTAAGGAATTGTGGACAAGGATGACTTAGTATGATGATCTTGAACTCAAGATGCGGCTACAAAATATGATGTTGCATTCTCATTGAAATTAAATCTCCCACCATCTAACTTTGAAATAAAAATTCCTCGACTATGTTGATTATCCTAATGTACACTATAACAAGGAGAAAAAAAGCATAACTTTGGAGGGTTTATCCATTTTTTTGTCTTGCAAATTATAATCTAGAATTATCATTGGCTTTTTTGAAAATTTTCAAGAAATTTAAGATATAAAATAACGAAAAATATCGAAATCGGTATTCGGTTTCACAGTACAATAAGTGATTGCGTGAAAGTCCGAAGTTAGAATAAACTCCCGGTATAACTATTAGTATACGCTTCCTATTTCATTTTAATTTTTGAGGAAGTTTCCTAATTTTAATTAATCCTTCAGCCAACGATTAAAGTGTTTCCGAGACGAACACGAGTTTGGCAGAGTTACATTAAGGCGCCAGCGTGGTTAGATTACGATAATTCATTGCCAACATATCTAAGTTCATATTTACACGTTATATCTTTACGATAGATCACGTAAAATGTACATTTCTTAGGGTTTCTCGGTCTAACTATTCTGGCAAACAGTGTAGACGTGAACTACACGAAAAAGGTTTCGTTCTACAAGTGTACCATGGTTTACTAGTCAGAACCCCAAATTCAATAACCACTATGGTAAAAGGGTGAAAAAAAAACACATATAATCAACCCATATCACCTGTCCAATCTTTTCGAGCAAAATGACATCTTTGTTATCCAGTTGCCAGTCAGGACGTGAGATCGGATTCAGTAGGATGGCGCCGGAAGACTGGGTAATAGGTTTCCCTGTCCGTATGTGGTACTCAATGAGATCTCTAATGTTAACGTAATAAATGCCGAGTAAGGCAGGGAAGGGAAGGAGGCTGAGGACAAAGTACTGGTAGTACGCCAGTGCCAAATTATTAGTGGACTAAGTTAAACAACGTGTGGATGCTTAGAGAATGGTAATTACTCTTTAATATTTACGGTAAAAAGACGATAGACAAATGTATGAAAAGAGGAATTAGACAAGAATAGGATCCCATACACAAATAAACGGTTCTGACGTTATGGCGAATTAAATGCGATTGGTAACATTTGTAGAACTATCTAAACCTATTATTCATAGGTATAGAGATAAGGCTGAAATAGCAGGGAAAAAGTCAGGAGCCAAGATTTTTTGTACAAATGGATGATCTGGAAGTGTGTTAGTTATTTATTTCTGCTCACTACCAACTATACGGCTTTACTTGTCAAGTTCGAAATATTTCACGCGCCAAAGACGCTCAAATAATTTAAATATGCCAATTATTCTAAACGTGGTTATTGTGAAGACGAGTATTTATACGAACGAATAAAAGCGTGGAAGGTAAAGGCTATATTGCCCCGAATCAGGTTAATACCTCTTTACCAGAGCTGTAATACTAGGTAAATTCAGGAATGGTAGAAGGGTAACGTAAAAAATTTGTGAATTTTATCAAAAGAATTCGATTTCAATAGGGCGCAGAAGGTTATCTCAATTTTTGCAAATTGACTGCATTTAAGAAAAACAAAAAATTCAAATACTTTTTATTTAATATCTTCACAAACCTCAGTGTTGAAAACTCGTATTCTTCAAAAGACCACCCCCCGCGACGATTTCCAAGATCGGCTGAACCTTCTGCAGCTTCATTTCCCCCTTGAATGATAAAATGTTTGCATCCATTCCAAAGGACGGAGAGAACCATTCTCTTAACCAGTACTTCCTCTCCACCACCACCACTATCGCCTGTATTACAGTGCAGGTCCTCTACGGACTGGGAACCGAGCGATGTCATTGTGGAGGAGGAGGAGGAAGCAGCCACGGTGGCTGAAACACTAGTGGCAGGCCAGAGATCGGGGATGGAGGGCGTTCCGCCGCCACGGTGGCGGTAGTGGGCACGGGTGTGACGCTCCAGATACGAGTTCGAGGCTGTTTTACTCGTCTCGCGGACCAAAAAGTCCCCCTTATTTTTCAGAAGCCTGATACAGAGAAAATTAAATGAAAGTTATTCAATTTATTGCGCCACAATTAGACGAGTATTGCAGAAAAATGGACGCTCCCAGGTATGCGCAGTTCGTTAAATCGAGAAAGAGATTGAAGGTAGAATTTTACAGCGCACTTCATTTAACATTGTCCAACAAAAGTGTGAAATTATAGCAAACAAGTAATCGTGTTAGAAGTACTTTAACAACGATTTGTGCTAATGCTGAGCGGAAACAAATTTATTCTGACAACTATGTCTTTTGACAGCTAGAAGCTCCAATGAATGACACTAACAACTGTATCAAATCCACAAGACTTCTAATAAAGGTGGGAAATAATAAAAGGTTAAATGATTCCGATGAGGATCATGCGAGTGACAGTTGATAGTTGCCGAGAGACGGTAACGAGCAAGTTATTTGACGGGAAACGTAACATTGAAACCGATAACAGTAACTTTAAATAGCAAAAAAAACTGACAAATCTCCCCATATATTCGAGGTACCGCATGTTCGTAATGAGTACTAAACACATTGTCGAAACTGAGACAACTTCGAGAGAATGCTAAATCTACTGGATTAAATCAAGATACTCCCACGACTATATTTTCGATCAACATGCTAAAACGATTGTCTAAACCACCGGATAGTAAGAAAGCGATTTCAGACTGCAAGTTCCCTATAAATAATCATTTATAAAAAATTAGGTAAAGATATTCAACAAGATAAAAAAATACTCGACAAAGAAAAAAATATATAAATTATTAAAGGTTGAATCTAGCAAAAAAGCTTCTCTTGTAGAATCACTTTCATAAATAATGTGTAACTTGAGAATATTAATACAAGTTTAGGCAAAAGTGTGGGGGTTAATTAATTTCAGTCCTTTCAAAAGAAAATATCAGGTGCTTTAAGTATGTGAAGTTAATAGCCTCAAATTGAGGTCGAATAAAAAAATTAAAGGCAGCAAAGAGGCCGCTTTAAAGCACACTTGTCTTTTCAATGCGATGGAGCCGAAGACCTACCGGTACCTTAACAAAAATTAATTACGAGATTAAACAAGGGGAATTGTGGTAATTCTCTCGTAAGATTAAAGATAGAATCGTAAAGAACAAAGCGATTTAAAAAAAACTTGCAAGCCTATGCGCGTGGATCAAAAAATCAACAAAGTGGCTAAAGTTAGAGAAATAAACAAGCAAAAAATGAGTAAATGAGAGGATTAATCCCTTCGATGAAAATATCGCTTAAGGGTGGCATATTCTGAAGTTAAAATTACGATGTCACAAAAACGTTAATATAAGATTTTTGAAAAGGAAAGAGTAATGAGTTAGGGGTTGGGGAATCAAAACGGCAACCTGTGGCTCAATCTGGTAGCTGACGTATTACAAGCTTCACTCAAAAATTAAAATGAAATATTAACCTTAGGTAGTAATTGGGAAAAAAGGACGAATCCGAATGAACTTTCCAAGGTGTCTTAATCAGATCCAAGTTTAGATTTTTTTACTGAGGCGATTTCTCATACTCCTTAAGTATTATACAGTACACGACTTTTGAAACCAAAATGGAGTTATATAAAAACAGAAGCAGAGATATTAATAATCGTGCTATATGAAAGCTCTTACAAAATCTTCCGAGACACCGTTCGAAAATGCTGTCCACAAGTGAGGAGACGAAACCAAAATAAATAACCTTCACTTTTATTACCCAAGCAATCAGTCTTAACTAATGTGAATAGCACAAAAACTTAAGCGCAAATTACTCCATTTGCCTATATTTTCACAAAAACATTTTAATTCCAATTAAAAAAGGGATCATAAGCCTTTAAATGTTTTACTGTGGTGTTTGTGCCAAAATCTTCTGTCCAAATCCCTTCCTCTTTAACAAGAGCAAACTTAACGAATCGGACACTTTATAACTTTTCGGAGGTAAAACAGCGAGGTATAAGACGTAAGTGATTCACAGTTCTATTAAATTTTAGTCTAAATAGTTACTTTCAATGGATGGTTCAGATGACCCTCAAATAAAAGAACTAGAAGTGATTCAAGTAGAGATAACACGTGAGAGGGTTAGATAAGCCCTAGAAAAGTTCATCAAGGTTGTATGCCTCCTCAAAAGAATTTTTACTCAATTAGAAAATTACGTAATACCATGTATCGACGATGAAATCTCGATATTGGCATGGAGGAAAAAATTTAAAAAAAGTGAATACCTTGAAGTATAGACTTACCGATAAACTTCTGTTCGCGGCCAACACACATGGCTGAGAAACATGGTCCTTGTTAATTATCGACAATCAGCTGATGTGAAAGGGAGAGAGTGGATAGATAGTGAATTATTGCAAGGGTAAATCGCACCCGAAACCTATATCATAAGAAAATACAAGATCAATCTTGATAAATCTGATTGGGCCATTGAAGCCTATCAATGTCCCAAATTGAACAAAAAGGGGGTCGTAGAAAAGACACTCAATTAAATATCAAATAAGACAAGCATGGCGAAGGCAGAGGAAGGTACGAACCAAACAAAATACGCGACTAGAATGTACAAGCTTGTTAGCATGCTTGCAATTGATGGCGTGTAATTGCGCAATCAGGAAAAAAAAGAGTTTCTAAAATTGGCATCGCAGGTATACGAGCAAGAGTGATTAAATAGTACCGTGAGGAGAGTTTCGTTTAGACCTGAACAAATAAAATGGTGATAAGTTCCAATGTCATTTATGGAAGCTGACTTAATAGTTCTGGGTGTTAGTTAATCGGCATCTCAGTAGACGTTAATCGTAAAGTTTGCAAGATTCCCATTCATAATTATGCAAGCAAGTGTATTTTTGAATTTAACACAGTGTTTAACATAGTTTAATTTGAAATCTAAAATTTACTGGAAGTAAAAAGGTGTATTGAAAATTGGGACATTTAAAAGTAGTAGAATTTATTGTTGCCTCGAAATTTAACTACTAAAAATATTATTTAAAATGCATACGGTAACGCATAAAATTGAAAGCCGTTTCGAGGTCTATGACGGCTCATATTACACTGTTGTTGCACAGGTGAATGGATTCGCTACGGAGCCATTCAGAACAAGAATTTCATTTAGATTCCAAAACATTGAAGCCTTACGGGACAGTCCAAATACGGAAACAAATAGACAGAAGTTTAATTCAACGATGAACAAGGCGCGAATATCGAAGTGCGTATTTCCAATTTTAGTGTTCAACGACCTATGATCAAAATGTTGATGATGCAACGCACCTGATCCATTCGACAGCAAGTCATCGTTATCACGGCCCCATTCCACTGCACAGGCTGGCTCTATTAGAATGTTTACTCGACCCTCCACTAACACATCCTGACTCACCAACGGAACATCGACGCGTAACACAAAAAAAGTTAAGCGAATAAATCGTACTTTTCACGTTCAAGGAGCCAGCAAATCTCTACGTTTTTAAAATAAGTGAAAAATAAGTGGTAGTTTACCTTAAAAAAACTATAAATTTAGGCAGAAAAGTATACTTTTTCACATTAGAGGCCTTATATATGAAACAAGGTGGGAGGCTTGATGATGAATGAGCTTCACCAAATAAGCCAAAACCAAAATGAATTCTACTAAATCTAAAGCAGCATCAAAGGATTATTTGAATTTATCGGACATCATGAATTCTTCGATAAGTGAAAGGGGAACGTTGGGGGCTCTTGGGAAATGGGCAGATAAAAAGATACGAAGTGTCGTATATATAGGATGAGGGAAATCTAAAGCTTCATTAAGATATCTCACAATCCTCAAAGCACTTAAAAAATTGAATGTTTCTACTTCTCTTCAGGCAACAACGGTGTTAAATCTAGGAAAGATTGAAAGTTGAAAGGAATCAATTCGCAAAAAATGTTTTCACGTAGCAGAGGATCAACTGTTACCTTCAGAATAAAAACACGCCAATGTTATTTTATTTAGTGAACCTACGTTGAGTATTTCACTGCTATCAACCATAAGTTTTTGTACATTTGATTTGTCCCTAATCAAATCGTGTGAATTTTATTGTCCATTGCCAAATAGTACTACGGTGTAGTGCCAACACAACTTTGACTCTAATGGTCATCACTTTAAAAAATTCTCCCGAAATAAAATGTTAAATAACATTTTCTTTTCTTACAAAGCAACATTTATCTGCCTTTCACTAATGCAACGTGTTCCGCAATTTAAAAAGTTGTAAAGAATTTTCATCACCATAAACAACAAAAACAACTTTGACCACCACATAAAAACTTTATATACGTAGCTTCAAATGTTTATTAATCAAGTAACTCTGCAAAATGGTTATACTCAAGTTGGCTTCTTAAGGAGACAATTCAACTTGGGATGCATTGATTTTGGGAAAAAACTAGTATCTAATGAACAAATTGCTCTATCATTGTTCTAATTAAAAAAATCATTCTGTGATCGGCAGTAGCCAATTCAAATTGCCTGATCAATATTTACCACACAATTCTATGTGCTCAACCACGTATCAGAGGACATTTCACAATAATTAGGAATAAACATGAAACATAATCAAAGCTCAAGTATTTTTTGATCACGTGGCGAATTGTTAGAGTTAGAGGCCTAATACTCAACTCCACTTCGTGAGGGCAACCATTCTTCTCTAACGAAACGATTTTTTTGGAATCTGTGAAGCTCAATTGTTGTTATCTTCTCT